>ML819970.1:20525-64463 GCA_009831015.1 Picea engelmannii | reverse complement strand
TGGATCTATTTTCAAGTCCAAGTATTTTCTTTGCGCAAGTTCAAGAAACTTCATTGTATCTATGATGTCGTGGTCTCATATATTAGATGTGACACATTTATTGGCATATCCTTATTAATCATGACTCCATATGGGATGTTGGTCATCACCAATGGATACTTAGCATTGTTCTTTAACGTCACTAGTTTGGAATCATTCTTCCTCGGAAGAATGTAGTCCCTAGGAAACATTCTCTTCAATGTTGATGCTCTTGGAGACTCCTCAACATTTGGTGATGTTTTGTTTTCTCTTGTTAAGGATATCTTTCATGTGGATGTTTCTTCCTTTGGCAGTACTATCTCTTCAATATGGTTACTAGCGAAAACTACTTTGGCTCTATGTTTTTTGTGAGGATCTGTAACACTTCCCTCGGCTTTACATTACTCACATGCAACTCTAAATGAAATTGACCAATGTTTTTCAAATCTTCATAACTTTTTTGCCCCTTCTCCAGTTTTCCACCTCCCTTTGCACCTGAATTAACTTTCAAATCTACTAGTTGTGTAATTAATGTATGCTTTAAAGCTGTTTTTTTCTTCAAAATATTTAGCTATTTTTTTGCTTCAGTTTTCTAGTATGTCACGATATCCACCGTATTTTTTTATTTATGACTAAGCATCCACATACTACCTTGTCATTATTTCTTTGTAACCATAATTTACACCTTTTAATTCCCTTAGCAGTCTTTATTACTCATCTGAGCAGTTTTCTAGCTTGTTTTCTCTTCAATGGTGCAATATCTTCTTCTACGTGAATTTCACTTCCTCTGCACGATGTTTCCTCTATGCATTTATTTTCATCTATGAAATTATCATGTTTATTCCTTCCTATGAACTTTGTTAATTTATCTTGATATCTTTGCTTTACTTAATTTACTACCTTTTTTTCATTTTTATTTCTTTTTCTTTATTTTAATTTTCTACTATAGTATGACTACTATGGTACATATATTATTGCACAGGTCAGACTAGTGTGTGGTAGGTCGGTTGCCCTTGTAAAGTTTAATCTGACTCCCATTCACTATTCCTCCTAAGACTTCTCCATTTCGATTTTCCAACTAAACAACACCTGCCTTTGTCACATACTTAATCACATGTGAACCTAACCAATACATTCAGAACTTTCTTGTATGTTGCATAAAAGAAATTCATATAAAATGCTAAGTCTCCCACTTGGAATCTCTTCTTCTTAATATGCTTATCATTCCATTCGTGTTATTTTTCCTTCTGAAATTGTTGATGTAATCCAACAACAAATTGATCTTCCTCAAGATATAATGATTTTGATAGTATTTTCTCTATTGCACCAGAATCTGAAAGATCGGTAATCGTTGCAACGCCCAGGCTTGACAAAATAAATTTTATCATCATTACTGCTTCTTTCCCATACACCAACCTAAAAGGTGTTTGTCCTATGAAATTTTTCATTGTAGTCTGATACGCCCATAATATTGTAGGGATCCCTAAGTCCCAATCATCCCTCACTATGTGTTAGATCTTTGTCAGATAATTATCTAAAATTTTATTAAAGGCTTCTACTATCCCATTGGCTTGAGGGTGATACAACATTGTTACAAGGTAAATCTCTCTATCTCTAGGGTAAACCACAACAGATAGAAATGAATGTAGAAATCAATGCTCTTCTCAAGTATTCTATATAAACAAATATGCTAGCAAGACAAGATGACGGCCCTACCTCATCCAAACGTTCGATGAAGTCCACCATTGAGCACTTGACCCAAAGAAATATACCTGCAACTAGTCCTCAAAAACCCAACAAAGAAAGCATATGGTGATAATAAATGATGTTGGCACATTCAATAGCATAATCCATTAATAAACATGACAAATATTCCCATGGAATAATAATTCAAATATTTGCAAGATATCAATTGGATGGGAAAAGAGTATTTATATTAATATATGATTAGTAGAAGTGAACATGTTACAGACTTTTGTGTTAGCATGGTTCAAAACTGAGAAACCAAGTTCGTTCCAGTTGAACCTCCACCACTTCAGTCCTCCACCAAAGGCAAGCTCATAAAAGAGAAAAACTAAGATTCTCAATCAATAAGGGAAGAGCTTGAGGGATGAAAACTGTGTTCAGAATCAAAAGGCAAAGGGATAAATACTCAATATGAAGTAAACAATTCCTTCAGAGTAAATTTTCTCTCAAAGTTGAATTCTTTCTTCTCTTTCCATAGCTCAGAATTGGCCCATTTATAGCCTTCAAAATGGAACTGAAGGGCCGAGTCAGAACGTTTCCAGTATATGGAAGGCCAAGGATCATAGATCCTTTGTCATGAGATGGAAACCGAACATTAATTTCATTTTCTGGCACAACTCTTGATGTACACGGGATGTAGTGGAGCAGCCTGCATATACGCATGTTGTATAGTAGGCAAGATGCATACATGTGGAAAAATATGTCTTTTTAGCTCTGGATTTTGCAAATAGGGATGATATGTCTGCATAGGGAAATGGAAAAAGGCCTTCTATGAAAGATTTCATAAGGTGAGGGAAATCTTGCTATAACAGATGCCCCCTAATGTGTGAGGTCAGAGGAGTATATGCAATGGATAAAATACATTATAAACAACCCAAAAGTGGAGTGATGGGGAACCAGCTGGAAGAACTAGTTTCTCATTACATTCTACACTAACTTTTCATACATGACTGCCAATAGAATTACACTACAGATCCATATGAAAATATACCAAAACAAATGTCTGTGGAAATGAATAGGAAAATATAAATGTGGTTACATGCCAACAGATCTCATAGTCATGAACAAGGCCCAATAGAAGCAGTCTCAAAACCAATATGAATATATCTGTATACAATGGAGTACAATCTAATCTCCCATGATCACTGAAGTCATATAGGTACTAGTCCAATGAGAAGGAAGGAAAAACTCAGGAAAGTTTCAGCCACATAGTGATGTCTTCAAGTCTTGTACACAATCCTCCAAGGGTGAAAGAATATGTCATGTGAATAAAGGACTTGAGGTCGAACACAACAAGACATTGTTTGACTACCGGTCATTGATGTATATCATTACCAAATGCAAGGCAACCCAATGATAATGAAAGTAGGTATCAAGGCACTGAGTACATTGCTATAGGTGTGAATAAAGGAATCGATGTCAAACACCTGAAGAATCCATCAATTAGGATACATAGATGTATTGCCAACTATTGTTGGCGAGAGAACCTGCCACTAATGACTGGAAGCCTCAAGGTACTCATAAAAATCTATGTCTTGTCTCCAGAGTAAATGATTTGAAGTCAATTAAAAGAGACCTACTGAAAGGAAAGAATTAAGGCATCTCTCATCAGTCAACACGAGGTACAAATCAGGAGCTTCATGATTTGGTGAAAATCGGATGAAGAAAATGTTCACAAACCAATGACCTTGTGTGTCTTTCACATGTGCTAGGTGGAAGCGGTACATGAAAAAGACCCGTTGAATAGAAGCCAGTGATGAAAACTACTGACAAAGGCAAGGAAACCATCAATAAGGATAATGGAATCCAAGAAAATCCATGAATCCTAATTTGTGAATAGATGTCATGTCGTCAAACACAAGGGAAACCACCCATTCAATGATCAATGATGAAATGCCCACTACTAAGTTCAAGATTTCCTACCAATGATGAAAGTAGGGCCAAAGTGCATGATAGGACTACAATATCATGTGACTCTGAGACAAAGAGAGGGTATGTCTAACATGCAAAGTGAAGAGTTCTGAGCAGTGGATGACACAAGTTGATAGAATTCCTTTGAACAAGAGAATGAGACATATAGAGGACTCTGGCAGCATAGAACCAATGATGAAACCATGAGATGAAGGATGCATCAATAAAATTTTCTATATGGACTGGAAGAGTAACTAGTCGGTAGAGAAGACTCTATAACGAGATCAAATTCCTAAGGCCATACTAATCCAAAAATTATGATGACAAATGGACTCAATAACTTTGTGTTCTGTTCAAAGGAGAAACGACTACTTCCAATACAAGATAATACTCCCTTCCCGCCCATCTTTTTTTGTTTTTCCATAGACAAATAAATGTTATGATATAGAGGAGGAAACAATTGTCGCAAGTAAGAAAAAATAGTTCCAACAGTGGAATGTACCTATGGTCAATGAAAGGAGATGGATTCGGGAGATGGAAACTCGAGGGAATGTTCCCTCCTAGGCATAGGGTGTCAAAATGCGAAGGATATAAACAAGGCTCTTCTTGGTTCAGGATGCAAAAAATGTTGAGGCAAACAATTTATAACACAAAGTGAGAATTGGCTATAGGCTCAATACTGCAACCAAGGGCATGAGATGCAATCACAACTTAACGCTAAAAAAAGTTTTTTTTTATGACTTTTAGTCTACTTGGTGTGAAAAGGGGATAAACTTGTGTCAAAAAGACGTCTTTTCAAATCCAATTTACAAGTGTGAAAGAGACAAGTTCACTCGGAAATATTTTCACTTTTTGATAACGAGTCGGAAAAGAGATTAACTAAGACTCATGAACTTTCAAGTCCAATTTAACGAGTTTGAAAGGGACAAATCACTCGGCAATATTTCCACTTTTTGAAGGCAAGTTGGAAAAGATCTTAAATTAAACTCGATTGGGAGTCCTCTAGGTATAAGGAATCATGTTTATGAGTGAGAAATGAGGCTCAACATAAATTCATGTACTAGCTTATGAGGGACTCCCATTCCTATGGAGAAAATCCATGAATGGGCACCAAATGATGCAGGGGATCTAACTAGGGCACCCATGTTCGGTAAATCTCTACCACTTGATAACAACATGACTTATAGAAGACGAAAGGTTATGTGTCATAACAAATAGGTTCGTACCTAAGGAAAAAAGTGACAGTTATAGGACGATGCGAAAATGCATGATGGAATGGATACCTATCCTATATGTTGGGTAGTGAAAATCCCTGCTTGTGGTCATGAACGACCAACATAACATCGAAATCCGCAAGAATCCCCGATGAACATTGTTAGCATTGTAAAAAAAAATCGAATGGAGTCCAAGTCTCGAGACTTAGGAAGAGGATAAATCATTATAGAGGAGAGATAGACTAGCAGACGGGGCCACATCTAGTAGACAAGGCTAAATATAACATAAATTTGAAGTTGATGGGACCCAGTGGGTCATAAATCATAGGCACCATGGATCAATGGTCATGGAGCATATCAGGACAAGAACTAACATGGAGCTTAATATTTTTAAAGCGGGCCGATAGGAATAAGACGGTTTCTCCTAGAGGCCATGTGGTGCCACCAGATGCATATTGGGGGGAAACATGGATGAGATTGAAGCTTCTCAATCACAACCCAATAGCACGTGTCAAAATATCATTGAATATGTCAATTCCAAGGGTCGCATGTGGAAAGCCAAAGTTGACAACCAGTGAAATCATCTCGAGACACTTGTTTGGGTACTTTTCGTCATTGTGATGTCAGGTGAGTGTGCCAAAAAAATTATTTGAAGGCTCATCATTTGAAATCAATAGTATAACATGACAAGTTGTTATCCCTACAAGGAATTTTGTATTGGAGAGAACCAATCTCATTGGCTTGACACCTTAAAGGAAGAAGTCGCAAACCTGACATAGATTTCAAGCTAAATTAATTATATTTCAAGGAATTTTGTGATGAGGCAGACAAGTGGTGTTCGAAGTAAAAATCTCAAATATGTTAGTATTGGTTTATAATGCTCCCTAGAAAGTAGGATCTCAGTTTTAGTATGTTACTCCCTTTGTAACTGATATCTATTTTTGGAATCTTGGGGAAGAAGATATGTTTTGAATTCCTTATGTAACTTAGCTATATATACTATCAAAAAGATAAATGAATGGTTGGACTTACCGGAGAGGGGCCTGCCCTTGTAGCAGGAGAACTTTGTAGTTTTTTATGAAATTTTAATATAATCATATAAGGTTTTTCTTAGATAGTCAATATTCATCATGATGTTGATGTTCAATGTGTTTTCTTGTTCTTCATATTCATGAATTTGTTTTTGCTTCTAGTAATAATCTTTAAGTAGTAGAAGGAATTTATTTTTTGTTGGTGCTCCTTCTCACATGGATTATACTTGCTATGTATTTTTGGTTACTGTTTCAGAATTCACTCGTGATTGGTGCTTTTCTTGCAGTACCCAATCCTCATGTTTCCTCTTCTAATACTACACCAAGAGATTCGCCCTCTATTAGATGCCTCTTACTAATAGTAGTATTTCCTTTCCTATACTCTGCCATCACATATTACTTATTTGGCTGAACATCATAACTATTTTTCCTCTGTTCCCTCTCGAAATATGTAGCTTATAACTCTTCATACTTTTCAAGAATGAACCCCATTGCCCAATGGCCCTGCTCTTATGTTTTGTCCTGCCACCTTTAAATTTTACACCATGGCATAATCTAACCTCTGTACACACATTGCCAAATATTTTTAATATCCTAAACAATTATATGCTCGAGAGAGCCCTCTCTGGTTGGAAAGGTCAGAATCCAACCTAAAGTTGTTTGAAATAGTTACCTCTATCGCCTATCATCTAGCTAGACATATTAACAGAGTGCTAAGATTATGGCACCACTGTTGGGGATGAAATTAAAAAATTTTCCCAGGGAAAGAACGAGATGGTTGAGATCTAAGGTCTGAGATAAGAAGACACTTAGGCACATATTGGTTGTACTCCTGCTCTGGTGACTCCACACATCGAAAAATCAGTTTGAAGGTGATTCCACTGGTAGAGGAATCCATAAATTGAAATTTTCACTCGTGACTCCACTCTCAATGTAGAATCCATCTTCCAAAACATCATTGGTGATTCCATTGTCCGAAGATGAGATCCCTTGACATAGGTATGAAAATGCATCATGGGAGAAAACCAATATTTAAAATTGGGGTTTTTTCAAGAAATTTTATTTTTTGTTGTGAATTACCTCTAGTCCTTTCATGAACATGCTAAAAAAAAAATTCTTCACCTACTTCATGCAAATGATCATCGTGATAATATTGAAATTGAATATCCTCCTCTTAAAATTATACAGATATCCCTTCATTTTATCATTGATTTTGATCAAAATATCCGATCTGAGCCATGTGATAACCATGACCAAGTTGATCAGCCTCATGAAACCAAGGTTGATATTTCACCTCCCATAATTGATCTAACACCCTCCAAGACTCAACATACATACAAACCCTTAAAATTACCTCACATCCTTTATGATTTTCCTCCAAAGCACTATAAGTACCTATGTGTACTTGATGGGGAACATGATCCCATCAAAGCTGAAAAACACATTCAAGGGTTTGATCATTTTATATATTTGTTTGAGATTGACCATGATGATGTTTGTATGAGGGCCTTCTCTAAATCCTTGAAAGGGGACACTAAAGAATGGTTCAAACATTTACAGCTAGAGACAATTAGCTCATGGAAAGAATTCAAGAGTTTTTTTTCAAAGTTTTGGGGTAATAAGAAACCTCTAGACCTACAACTTACAAAATTATATGACTTGAAAAGGCAAAGCAATGAGACTATTTCCACATTCAGTAGAAGGTTTTCCATTATCTATTACAATTTTCCCAAAGAAATTCAACCCACTGAAGTTGTTGCCATGATCCATTATACAACAACTCTTCATTCAGATTTGTCTTTCCTCCTAATGGAAAGAATACCTAAGTCCTTACAGAAAATTCTTAATGATGCTCAAGATATTTAACACAATATGCAAGCATGTAAACAGATTCAAAAAGAGGATTTGAATGCTAAATAACATGAAAGTGAATATGAATAGAAAATAGTTGATTGGAATTTTGAGCATAGAGTTGATAATATCATAGCTCCTCTTGAAGTTTTCAATGCTGATGATTTTGAAAAATATTATATTACACTTATTGAAAAAGGAGGTGCTAATTTAGCTTATGATCCATCCCATGATGAGCATGGAGTTGATTGTTTCATATATTCATTTGTAGTTAATCAAGAATATGAGATTGCATATGTTGTTGATTTGCATATATATGATGAATATGATGATGATTATGATGCTGACCTCCTAGAACAACCAACTACATGTTCTCTATCATAAAATGTTCCTTTTCAGTAGTGTAATGAGAGAATCAACCTACATATCACAGTTACAAAGAAGAAAGTATCGAATAAACTGAAGGGAATTCTTTACCTTTATGCTTTTATTCATTTAAATTATTGAAATAAAATTCTAAGATCATCATTGAAGTAAAGGAATGTGTGTTGATTCTATATCACACTGATTCACTGAAACAAATTGAAAAGAAATTGCAAAAATCTTCTCATGTGTTTGATGACCCTGTTACTTATTATGTAGAAGGTTTTGGCAGTTCAAAATTGCATCGATTGTTCAAAGATGAATCTGAAAATGAGTGTGTTCATCCATCCAAAGAAATTGAAAATTGTGCATATGACAACAGTGAATAAAATGAAGAAGGTTTTGAATCAGGTGAAAGAGCCTTGCCATTGTTTTTTTCTTCTTTCAAATTGTTAAAGCAAAATGGTTATAATGTTTCAAATCAGAAATCCTCTAGGCATGATGTTGAATATGAAGAAAGCAGTGGACTTGCTAACAAAAACTATCTTCCATTATGTTTTTCTTCATTTTAATTGTTGAAAGAAAATCATGAGATAACATAGGAAGCAAGAAAGTCTCATTGGATTCACAATGGCACTATTTTACATGAGAAAATTTTTATCATTAAGGAAAATAGACAACCTTATGATGCATTTAATGATCACGTGGTTGATTACAGGGAAAGTTATTTCAGTTCAGATTTGCAACATGTGCTCAACTACCAGTTTTGAAATGAAGATGAAGCTGATCAAGATTTTTTTTTTAAAATCCAGTCTCCTTCTCCTAAACTTGATGAATATGTTCAACAAGATTTCCAACAAGACAAGATGTTTCAAAGTTGTTTTCTTCCCCTATGAATGATGTGGTTCTTCAAATTCTAAGTGGCCTAGTCATGGATAAGGATTTTGAAACTACATCTATGGAAACTTCAAGAAGTAAAAAAAAAAATGACATGGAGTTTCAGGAAAGAAGCAAAACAATGTATGCCACTTTTCGATCAGGAATATCAAAAGATAATGAAGAGGCGATTAATTCATTTGAAAATGATGGTCCATGGGAACTCTAGACTATGAAATAGTTCATGATGTTAGATTTTCACATTTGCAAGAAGATTATGAACATGAACTTATTCCCCTTCATTCATTTGAAATTCAAAATGAAACTCCTCAAGCAAACTTCCAGAAGATTAGTAAAACCAAACCAAAATTGTTTGATAAACAAGAGGATAGTCTTGATACACTTAATATGGTTGTCATATTTGAAGATGTTCAAGGATGTATGAATTTTTTTGTTGATATGCATGAAAGAGTAGACAAACCTATTGTTTCCATTTCATTTGAAAATGTTTTCAGAACAAAAGAAATAGAGAAAGAACAACAAGCACTTATGAAAGAGGCTTGTATTTATGTTTTTGTTCGTCAAGAAGAAATGATTTTTCATGTATTTCATGATCCTGTGGAATGTTATATGAAAATTTATGAAAATCAAAATTTAAGGCTTAGGATGTATTGTAATCTCAGAGATGAAGATAATGGCCAATCAACGTCAGTATTAGGCATGGGTTGTTTTACACCAGTGATTTCTTTTCAGCCAGTGTTGTCTTCCTATTCAGGAGGTTGTTACTTTCAGTAGTGTCAACATATTTTCCATCCTCTTGATGGAAATCAACAGGGCAAATCTCATGAAAGAAAGAATGTAGTGGAATAAGTGAAACATGATTGTGGTATTATGCATGTGTTGGAAGATCCATTTGAAATTTTGCTAGAAATAATAAACAATCCCAATGTTTTTGAAATTCTAAGATTCAAATTCATATATAACTTCTCGAATGGGTTATCAGTGAACACGATTTGGAGCAAGCTTGTGCAGTGTAAACAAACAGTGGATAAAACGTTGACATGGCTGCATTGGAATTTTGATTTCATTTGATTAGCAGTACATTTGAGTAGTTAGGGTAGGTAGGCACAAATAATCTTGTGGATCAAGAATTTTCAATTTTAGGTCTCCAAATAAAGCATTCAGCCTCCAACTAAGAGGAGTGTGCAGATTGTGGTTTTCAATGAACATTGGTGAAAAGTCAAGGTATTATACACACCTATTGTAAGGGAAGCCCCAATCAATAAGGCACGGGGTCTATTGTTCTTTGCTACCTCGCAGTGAGGATAACCTCCCGAGTTGGAACCCATTTTATCACTGTAAAAAAAAATTCATACAAAGTCCAAGTTTCAATACTTAGAAAGAGGTTAAATCAGTATAGAGGAGCGATATACTGGCAGACAAGGCTACATATAGTGGAAAGGGATAAATATAGTGGAAAGGTGAAGTTGATGGGACCCATATGGTGACATATCACAAGCACCACGGATCAACGATCCTGGATCGTATTGGGTTGTGAACTAACGCAGAGGTTAATCTTTTGAAAGAGGGCCGATAGGAGTACCACAGTTTCTCCTAGAGGCCACATGGTGCCACCAGATGCATATCAGGGGGGAAAGAGGGTGAGCCTGAAACTGCTCAATCACACCCCGATGGCATGTCTCAAAATATCATTGAATATGTCAAATCCCATGGTCACATGTGGAAAGGGAAAGTTGACGGCCAATCAAATCATCTGGAGACACTTTTTTGGGTACTTTTTGTTCGTGATATGCTGATTGAGAGCCGCCAAAAAATTTATTTGAAGGATCAACATTTGAAATCAATAGCTGAACATGATAATTCATTATCCCTACAAGGAATTTCGTCAGTAGCCCATGATTGGCACTCAATGACGAATTTCATTCAAAACATGGGTGACATTACTATGTTTTGGGAGATTAACATTTTTATTACATAATGGGTGACCACGAATCAAATTGTTCATATAATTCTTGTACAAGACAAAGGAGGTAAGCTCATGCTTCCAGGAAAACTAGAGGAAATGAAGAAGACAGACCCAATGAATTTTAGTGAACCAGTATATTAAAATAATTTGACAAAATTATCAATGAATAAGAAAGAGAAGCTTGTTGTCTGAATATTGGAAGTAAAATTTCACACAAAGTCTGCAGATGAACGAGGGTTAGGTGAAGAAATTATATTAAATCCTATCATAAAGGATTTGATTATCAATTGGTACACAGAGATATATCACACACAAGATGGAAAGGGTAAAAGGAGTAAGCGATGGAAGAAGGAGGTTAAAGCTGAAGTGGTTGAAAGTATTGGAGAGAACCATCCTGATTGGCTTGTCACCTTAAAGGAAAAAATCACAAACCTGAAATAGATTTCAAGATAAATTAAGTATATTTTAGGGAATTTTGTGATGATGCAGACAAGTGGTGTTCAGAGTAAAAATATCAAATATGTCAGTTTTGGTTTATAATGCTCCTTAGAAAGTAGGAGCTCGGTTTTAGTACGTTAATCCCTTTATAATTGATAGTTATTTTTGGAATCTTGGGGAAGATGATCTGTTTTGAATTCCATATGTAACTTATCTATATATACTATTAAAAAAATAAATGAATGGTTGAACTTACCTGAGAGGGGTCTTCCCTCGTAGCAAGAGAACTTTGTAGCTTTTTATGAAATTTTTATATAATAAGATAATGTTTTTCTTAGATAGTCGAGATTCATCATGGTGTTGATGTTCAATGTGTTTTCTTGTCCTTCATATTCATGAATGTGTTTTTGCTGCTAGTAATAATCTTTAAGTAGTAGAAGGAATTCATTTTTTGTCGGTGCTCCTTCTCACATAGATTATACTTGTTATGTATTTTTGGTTACTATTTCAGACTTCACTCTTGATTAGTGCTCTTCCTGTAGTAGCCATCCCTCTTGTTTCATCTTCCAATACTAAACCAAGAGATTTTCCCTCTATTAGATGCCTCTTGTTGATAGTGGTGTTTCCTTTCCTCTCCTCTTCCATCACATATCACTTATTTGGCTGAACATCATACATATTTTTTCTTTGTTCCCTCTAGAAATATGTAGCTTATAACTCTCCATACTTTTCAGGAATAGACCCCATTACCCAATGGCCCTACTCTTCTATTTTGTCCTACCACCTTTAAATTTTACACCATGGAAGAATTCCACCTCTGTACACACATTGTCAAATCTTTTTAATATCCTAAATAGTTATTTTCTTGAGAGAGCTCTCTCTGGTTCGAAAGGTCAAAATCCAAACTAAAGTTGGTTGAAATAGTTACCTTTGTCGTTTGTCATCCAGCCATACAACTTTACAGAGTGCTAACAAACACTACAAAAACCAACTCAATCCCCCTTTGTATTAGTCAATTAGGTGAAAAAATGGTTCAAAACTATAGAAAGTGGGTAAAAATTGTTTATAAATAGTATCAACACCAAAAATTGCCATACCATTTTGATTTTTTAGCCAAATAGTGAAAATTGGAACAAAGTACCTCCGAGATTCAAACGGTGATTGTGGGAGCGCCATGCAACAAAATTAGAAATCATCTAGACTAGGTAATTCTTCTTCCCTTCCTCTTCATTTCCAGTGGATTAAATTTTTAAATTAGGTTCCAAATTTTGAGTAATTTAGGATGTAAATTAATAAATTCGGTGTATGCGGCTTGTCTCCTATCAGGTCACGTATACAATGGGTTATATGCACCTATGAAAACTACAAGGATCATATACCGAGCCCTATACGTGACTGTAATTGAAGAAACTCGGGTACAGGCATGCAAACAATGAATTCTATGGATGATAACTCAAATCTTGACTTGTCTTTGGCAAGACAGTTCTTGAATGGAGAGAAAGAGATCATGAGGAGGTCGATGGTGCTTTGGATCAAGATCCAGGGGCCCAAATGGCCATCAAATGATGTGTCTTATATAAATTTTGGGCACTCAAAGGGATGAGAGCCCAGGTGAGGTTGCTTGAGATGCTTGTGGGTTACTGGGACCCTGAAAGTGAAAGCTTCAACCTCGATGCGAAACCATTGAAGAGTGAAGTAGAGGACATCTACTTTTTGACTGGATTATCATGTCAATGAGAGATTGTAAACTTCAAATAATGGGTATCAGTGCGTAGAATGACAATAGAGGATTACATCGACTCCCACTGTGTAGCAAGGAATCCAAAGGTCAGGATTCAACTCCCAATTTGGGCGATAAACAATCTCAACCTGAAGATTGTTGTCCTTGTATTGACCAGGATCATAGATTCAGCCTCGTTGCACTGGTCATTGAGGCCCCTCATGTTCTATGTAGTATAGTGTGTGACACCCACAGTATATGACTAGTGTACCTCCCTACTAGATAATATGAAGAGCTAGCTGACAGAGTGCAAACAAGCGAGTAAGAGGAATTTTGGGTTTGCCTCTATCCTATGAAGCTTCTTCCTCGAGCGGGTTCTAGGTTTGGGACCTAGAGTCAGTATTCTTCTAAGAGGACCTCGCGATCTAGCCATGGCATGATGGACCGAGGAAATGAGGCCACGGGGTGGAGATAGGGTGCCAACACCCTACAATGAGGATTTATTTTACTGATGGAAGTGAAAGTTCATCACCCTAGATGAATATCCCTATGCATGGATTGACTTCAAAGGGGATCCAGACATGCCACTCCCACCAGGGGCCACCTACGGGGACATATGTATGTCGAATGTTTTTAAATATGTCAATTTTTTTGTATTTTTGTATAATAGAACAAAAATATTTTTGGATGGTGCTTAAGTACTAAGTAGACACTTGTGTAATGCAGACGTGGGTCTATGACCACCGGAAGGGTTTCCTCAACATCGACGGAGGAACCGAGGAGACAAGGTATGAGGAGAAGCTGAGAGACTCCTACAAAACATGCAAGGGAACCTGTCTCTTTTGACTCATAGGATCCCAATGGTTCAGGTATAGGATCCGCCAAAATCCATGCAACAATAGGTGGTTGGTGTGACCAGAGCTTGGGTTCAACTCTTTTGGTGTCTCACAAACATTGTAGTTTGTTACCATGACACACATCCGGTTCCACAGGCATAGATGTCGTGGATATTCTATTACCGGATATATATGTGTATTCAGGGTATTAGCCCAATTTTGTACTATAAACACCATATTTTTTGAAATATATATAAAATAGGGATCTTTGGCTTTACTTATATTTTACAATGTGTACATTGATGAGATTATTTTCTTTGTTTTAGTTATGTGAAAATGCCAATCTAAAATGAAATTAGCATAAGCATCGGATAAATGATTAGAACTCCTAGGAATGTTATAATAAGTAATAAAATCAAATTGTCGCTCTAAAAGACATACCCATAGGAATCGTTAGATTAAAGTAGGATCAGGCATGTGGTAACTGTCCTTCAACCGAAATACTACTAACTAGGAATCTAGCTGAACCTCTAATGAGAAAATACTATGTGATATAGCATCATGCAAAAGTTCTATAATGATGCTATATTCGACCACATTATTCATGGATATCCCTAGGCATACACCTCCTTAAGACACCAGTAGACCCTTGGGGGAGTACACCACCCAAGCGACGGAAGCCAAGTTCCATGTATGATGAATGGATCCATCTATGAATCCTAGGTAGACCAAAGACTACATTGACATATTGCAACCAAGGGAAAACTCAATAAAAAAACTGAAGATGAAAATAAAGGGAAAATATATATACACTAAATTACATTAGTATACAAAGAGTTCCACCTGAGCTTGGGGATCAAGCCTAATATCGTTTCAAGTAGAGCCCATTCATGGGCTCAGCCAACATATTCCCTTCATAATCTTCTAACTCATAGGATCCATTTTCTAAGACACATTACATGATATAAGGATCGTGCCACATGGTTTTATACTTGCCTGCCCCCAATGATTATTTGGCTTGATCATACAAGAGGACCAAGTCACCCTCAATGTACAATCAAGGATAGAGAAACTTATCGTACTGGACCTTGACATGTCTTTTTCTCTCCTCTATATCTATAGAGGCATCTCAACACTGCTCGTAAAGACTCTCTAGGTGTACAAGGCATCACCCGAGATCAAAAGCGTCAGGTAGGAGCTTGACTGCCAAATCAAGAGAAGGGATTTCTCATTCAATAGTTAATATAGACTCCACACCATGTACTAACTGTAAAGGGGAAAAATTGATGGTAGTCTTGGCCAGGGTTCAATACGCCCAAAGTGCATGATATAGCATAATGTGCCAGTCGGACTTACTTTGGCTGACATTTTTTTGAAAAATTGTCTTGAGAGACTTGTTGACAGCCTCTGCTTGTCCATTTTCTTGGGGGTAATAAGGAGAATAATGACCATGTCTAAACCCCAGATTAGATGCTACCTCTTCCATAATTTTGTTCTAAAAGTGACTTCCATGATCAATGACAATATCACTCAGGATACCGAATTGGGCGATAATTTGATTGAATACGAAGAAGGTGGCAGTATTCCCATCGGATTTAACTATAGGCATGGCCTCGACCCAATTAGTAAAGTAGTCAATGGACACGATAATGTGTTGATTCCCCCTAGCCAAAGTTGTGTTTAAATCCATGAAGTCCACCCCCCACTTGGTGAAGGTACTGATGGTAATGACTGGGTGAAGAGGGACTGGATGCGAGAACATTTTCCGAGTGAACACCTGGGAGGGGTGACACTTCTTAACTGCTTCAATACAATATTTAAAAATAGTAGGCCAGAAATAATCGACTCGCAATATTTTTTGGGTTGTCACAAGCCTGGATAGGTGACCACCACAAGCCCCACTGTGGCAATCATTCAGGACTGACTCAGCTTCTCCGTGAGTTAAAAAATGAATAAACATATTTTTTATTCCTCAGAGTTACAAAGTGCCACCGGCGATAGTATAATTATTAGCTCAGTACCTCACATGTCGTCGATCATCTCGTGAGAGATGTTGAGGGAAATTCAAAGTTTGAAGATAGAGAACAATGTCACCGTACCAGGGGTTGGATGAAGAGACAATGTCACCGTACCACAAACAAATCAACATGGATAACATCCTCATCTAATCATGGAAATTCAGATATTAACTCCACAAAGACTAGTGATTTATTGGATTTCGTAGAAGCGAAACCGAGATCAAACTCTTATAAAATGACAATCCATTTATTATATTTTCCCCCTATGATATGCCTGGTAAGGTAGTATTGAAATGTATTGACATCGACAACCACAATAGTCTTGTAAAATAATATAAAATGAATCAAACGTTGGACTGTCTACACAATAACCAAAGATAGCTTTTCAACGTGAGAATAATTTGGTTCAGACCGACTAAGTTTTGACTAAGATAGTATATAACGTGCTTGTGGAGCTCATCATCCTCCTGAACCAAAACCATACCAATCATATCTTCAAAGCATCGAAGGACTCTTGGGATCTCTCATCCCAGATAAAATGGGTTTCATTCTTCAAAAAATGCATGAAACCCTTACTGATATTGGCATAATTCACTATAAACCAATGTATAAAGTTAGATTTCCCCTGTAAACCTTGAAGTTGTCTAATAGTGCACGAGGGAGTCAATCAAAGTATTGCCTCAAACTTTAATGGATCTACCATGATCCTGGTCTCAGAAACTAGAAATCCAAAAATACGACCAGACTTAATGTAGAAGATGCACTTGTGAGGGTTCATCCAGATTCTATAGTAACGACATATTTCAAAAACAAGACGAAGGTGTGTAACATGATCCTCTCTCTTGGGAGAGTGATCAGGAAGATCATCAAGGTAAGATTCGACTATGTGTTTAAGATAGTGAAAAGAGAAAGTCATGGCATGTTGAAAGGTTGCTCCAACGTTTTTAAGGCCTAAAGTAATTTTTTGGTATGCGAAAGTACCCCAAGGAAAAATAATGTCATCTTGTTTTGATCCTCAGGTTTAATTTGAATTTGGTTATACCATGAAAATCCATCCATAAAAGAAAATACTTCACTCCTTTCACACTTGTCAATAATATGATCGATGAAAGGTGTCAGGAAGCTGTCTTTAGGACAAGCCTTGTTTAGGTCATGAAATTACATACATACATGGATATTTCCTTGCTTCTTATTTATGGGAATAGGATTGGATACCATTCATTCAAGTGAACCCCGTAGATGAAGCCAACATTAAGCAGCTTCTTCACCTCTTCCTTAATAGCAAGGGCCTTCAAGGGATTAACAACACTAAGACGTTGCCAAACAAGTTTAGCATCCAGATAAGTTCTAATTTCATTCTTGACAATACGAGGGTCGATTCCTGTCACCTCTTCATATGAACAAGTAAACACATCTTTGAATTCCTTGAAGAGTTCGGTGTAGATCAGGATTTCTTCTGGCGAATAATCTGCACCAGTATTTACATTTTCAATCTTTCCAAGGATACAAGAGATATCGATCGTGATGGTAGGAGAAATACTCACCATATTTCCTTCGGCATAAATGTCCTGTGTATCAAGTGGAACTATGACGTGACCAAATATCTTAGTCAAAGTAGCTTGAAATTCATCCTGTTGGATTCTTTCAAGCTTTGGGAGAAAATAAGAGCGGTGATGAATATCATCCCAAGGTTTGTTGGAACCATTCATGGCTTCAATGATAGCTTTGTTTGAAGGCAAAGTCTCATCGAAGAAATCATGTGAACAAGACACCAAAGTTTCCCACACTGTCCTAAGAATGGGATCCTCCTCGTCCGTCGGTGAGGTAACATGATCGGGATCGATGGAAGAGTCAAGAACAAATACACAATATTTGTTGTCGGTAGTGGCATGGCCATTATAGCATGCAACTGACCTTCACAAGACAAAGTCAAGGAAGGTAGGGTCCATGGATTACTGAAATAGGAATTGTGGAAAGGAATGGACCTCCCTGTCGATACTAGCCTACCAGACATGGCATAAACATGATGACTCGATGCCTTGAAGTCGAAAGTACCCATAAAGTAAGAATACATTATAACAACAATATTCTCAGTTGTCGGCTGATAATTGTCGATCACAAGGATCAAAGGTCCAATAGATGCATTAGGAATAGAGTACGCAAAGGATAACTGGTCGATCGTCACGATCTCCCCTTCATGAATAAAACAAAGAGTATGGAAGACGAATGATACAATGATTACCATAGCATAGGTCCAATTGCGTCCTAGTAACAAGTTATAATCAAGAGGTGCATCAACTACCTCTACCTCCACCTCTACCGTATTCCCACCCAACTGGACTGAAAAGGTAGGGAGAATATCATGAGGATGGAAGGAATGACCTTCAAAGGTAGTCAACATGTTCAATGACTTAGAAATAGTTAGAGAACCAAGAGATTTCCAACATATCAGGGAAATCACACATGTAGCAACGCCTTCATCAATAAGCGCATGTTTGATGGTATACTTTAAGTACCCCATGTGGATTTGTAAAGCCACATGGTAAGGCAAGTGAGGCTTCACATATGTGATGTCAAACTTGATAAATTTTGAGTCATTTGGTTCTAGAGCTCCTAACATAGATAGTAAGGCATTCCTCTATGAAGGACATGTCTGGAGTGCCTCCAAAGTTGACATCGCACAAGGGGTTTGAACCAGATCCTCAACAATAGAGTAGTTTTGGGTGGATATTTCATTTGGATTGTGGGTAGAGCACTTGATTACTCCTTTTAGAATACGAGGTGGTGGCTTTGGTTTTTCAATATATAAATTCATTTATGAAGGAGGAAGAGGCGATTCTACACCATGAATATCTTGTGAAGAGATATAATCTCGAGATCGAGTGGCTACATTAAATTTCACATCGACTATATTGATACAAAAACGATCACCATCTTGCAATAGTGGGTTTTGACTCCCACCAACCGTATTTTTGGTGTTTGAGGAACTTGAGGCCATATGTTGATTATGTGGGAATGGATTCATTAGCACGGAAGGCGGTAGAGATAATAGCCTCGCAACTTCCACAAGTTTAGGGCATAAATGGGTAAGGTGATCATCTATTCAAATCTTATAGGGAAGCTTCACCTTACGTCTTTCTCATTTTCCCTCTCTAGCATTACTATTTGTCTTCTCATTATTACCATTTTCCTTGGGTTTATTATTATTTTCCCACCCTTGCAATTATTACGTCCTTTCTTCTTATTCCCTCCTGGTTGTTGGTTACCATTTGGGTTGGCCGACAATTGCACAGAGTGTACATCTGTTGACTGAGTGGGATTGGAAGACATAGACGAAGTTGGTCCTCCTACAAACAAGTTTAGAGACAACTCTTTGAAATTCATTGTCGCTGAGTCTACGTATTTTACATTGGCGGTACCCACAATTCCATCATCATGAGGTTCAGGCTTATGTCTAGGGTCGTAATTTGGTCACAGTGCATCCAAAATAATGTGTTATAACATCCCAGACTGATTGTATATCAGATCTAGCTGTTGGGATTTAAAAATCACTTCTTCCTCAGTGGTAACCCCGACAGTAGAAACATCCTTTGAAACTGGAGGGTGAAAAGACTTAAGGAACCATTCTAAAAGAAAGGTTGGGGGTATAGGAGTCTTAATCAACCTGTTCCATCTACGCCACTCCTGGATATGGTCCAATATATGAGTGGTTGTGTCCTGGCGTAAAGTCAACATAAGTTCTAGGTCAGTATCATAATGAACCGACAATTGGAAGTGGTTAAGGAAGACCAATACCATTTGACTAAAGGTTCCATATGCCCCCCTAGGTATCTCGATATACCATTTCACATTGACTCCAATAGGGGTGAGTTGAAATAATCTTAATCGAATAGAATTGTCATTAAGGGAATTCGAGGAGAAACATAGGTGAAAGGTAGTAACGTGATCACCAAGATCCTCTCCATTCTTAACTTCTAATTTCAGAATGTCCGAGGAATCTTGGTGGTGACGAGGGGACATCTAGGATCATGAATCATAGGATCGTTAATCAACTTAGAGAATTCCGGCCGATTAAGCATGGCCAGAAAAGGGAGATGGGGTTGTGACACATGGCCCCAATATCTCAAGTAAGATTGTTCTTGAGGAACTACAACCCATCCAGGGTTATGGTAATCACGATGGCCCTATCCGGGATTATAATACCCTCCTTCGAAATGATTCATAAAAGGTTGGTTGGGCATCATTCCAATAGGAATGTTCTGATGGGGCTTATAAAAATTTCCCCTAGCCAGATTGGATCCATGTTGGGGGTTTCCCAAAGTGTGAAACTGACCTCCTCTGGGTGTGAATCCGGAGGATAGAGGTGGATTCTTCATGCCAAATGTATTGGTCAAAATGGGCACTGAGTAGGTAGGGGTGTAGGATGGAACATGAGTAGAGGCTTGTCCACCAGGTTGGTTGTTCCACCCAGAAGCAAGAGGATTAGGGCTGGGGTTAAAAGTAGGAATGCCTCCCATATTTGGAATCGTTTGAGGGATTTGATAGCCACCAAATGAAAATGGAGTGTAAGTAGGTGTAGTGCCCCCAATCCCAATGCTATCATTATGGCCAACAGCTAGGATAGCGTTCAAAAAATGCAAAGTAAATTTCTGCATACCATAAGAAAAAGGACTAGAGGCCATAGGGATGGACTGAACATTATAGCCAGATTAGTGACCAAGAGACCCAAAAGGGTTCAAGGAAAGATATTTAGCATTCACTATAGGCCGATTCGTAGTAATGATAGGTGCCTCTGACACTAAAACCATTGTGGTTGCAGGGGTCGAAGGGGTGCCATTAACTATAGTTGGTGTCGGAGTCGAAGGGATCCTAGTATCTTGAAGACTATGTTCAATAATCATCCTTGTAGAATCACAAGTATGAACAGTGGATGTGTGTGTACCACACCTAATAACTCTACACCTTTTATAAGGAAAAGACTCAAAATCTTGTGGTAACTGTAACAAGAAACGAGACAGGTAGGGATGTTGGTCTGACTCCACGATGACTTAAGACTCTAAAGAGGAAAAATCAATCCTAAGGCCAACCAGTAATCAAAGAGCACACCAAAATTCAAATGGCCAATATGTATACAAACGAGGTAAAGTGGCCGAGAGTGACCTCCCTCCCTGAAGAAGGTATGTCTCTCCCAAGAGGGGCCTGAGACTCCCTGTTAAAGATCAGAGGTAAAATAATCCATTATAAGGGCCCTCGTGGGCTTAACAACCATTCAATAAAATACCCCCAAAGAGGTAATCCTCCATAAAGATTGTTTGTTTTCTGACCCTTATTTGACCTAGGGTACCTACAGAATAACCCCTGCAAGTCACCTGTGTGGCACCTGAGTCAAGCAACTAATAAACCATTGTATAAACGATGCACAAGAGAACAATCATAAGTCAGTTCCACCATATGGGTAGGGTAGAAAATATTGAAACCTTGAAATCACCACCTCTCATGGAGGTAAGGTCGCTACCAATATCTCTAGATACGAATAGATCCCAAGAAATATCTTTGACGCTAAGAAGATATCAGGGGGATATCCCTTCAACCAACCTCACACGACCGTGTGATTAACTCTTGTGTGAGCAGAGCCTCCTGATATTATCGATTATATCTTAAAATATTGTGTAACTTCAAAGAATATTCTTATCATTTTTTGTTGATAAAGTAAAAGATAATATATATATATATATATATATATATTATATTGACAAGCCGGCCCTATTGTGCCTAGACAAAGTCAAATGTAAATTAGAAAGGTAAAGTGTATAGGTTGGGCCTGACCTAATTATTGGGGGGGCACAACTTGTATTTATAATATGCTTAGCGCCTCATTTGTACACACACTCATCAAGCTCTCTCTATCAAGTGTGCAAGTCTGAGAGTGACGCAACTACAAGGAGAAGTGATGCAACTACAAGGAAGAGTATCTCAATAAAGGTGAAGGTTATCATGGTGAAGGACTATATTGGTATAAGTGGTGTGCTACTCTATTATGGTTAGGGTTTCTCGTGGATTTTTTGTTTGGTGAGATATCTCTTGTGAGAGACACTGCACTTGCTTATTAAATCTATATTAAAGAAGTTTTGTTGGGTTTTCTTCCCCTTAAGGTTTTCCCAGGATAAATGCTTGTGTAGTCTATGATTGTGTTTCTTTCGGTAAGATCCATATTATGATGTTTTTATCATGAAGAATTAATAATAAAATATTAAGAAAAAAACTTTAACATGCTATCAGAGCTAAGCTGAAGAGAGCATCTTTCACAGAAAAAGAAAAATGTCACTGTTGTCGTACAAGAAAATTATGTTTTTTTATTAAAGAGGAATTTCATCCCAAAGATCATCTAGAAAAGTGATCTCTAGCCTAAGGAACTCAATGGCACCTTCAACGCACCATTTCAATGGATAGAACTCCCAGAAAGTGAAACCCTAGTTTTCACCAGTACCAAAAAACCAGAAGTACCAAGAAACCAGAAGTACCAGAAAACCAAAAGTACCAGAAAACCAGAAGCACCAGAAAACCTGAAGCACCAATCTAGAAATCTATTGGTCCAGTTTCAAGGGTCTGTTGGAAGCCCCACAATATTTTCACCTTTTAAAGTGACAAATAATAATTTTTGTAGCTGCCTATGCTTTGTCATATAAATATTGCTATTTGAAGGTAAATTTTCAGCTGTAAAAGGGTGTTTCTATTTTTCCTTTTTTTTTGTTTTCATGCTTCGTTCATGACTAAAAGCATGAATGAAGCATTGAAACTTATAATTGTATTTCAATTGTGTCTAAGAATTATTTCTCTAGAAGGGTAAATGTTCTTACAAATCTTTAAAGGAACGTTGTTTTGCTTTGAATCTTATCTCCTATCAATAATAAAGTTGTTTTAAGTTGCTCATGGGTTATGAGATATTTCTTGAGTACTTAAATGATACATCAAGAATCAATTGGCAATAGACTATGGTTTTGTTTCATTTATAATTGTTGGTAAATCATTTTTATTTCGAATGGTTTTTATGCGTTGGTTCATAAAGCACCTCTTCTCCTAACCTTAGAAAATCAACACCACCATTTACACAATGATGGGATTAAAACACACTTGGTCCTGTTATGTACTATGTTTGAGGTGGTGGTTCGAATTGGTAGGTTCATCATTCCAAGTTAAATTCTTGGGTTTCATCCTGTACTACTGGAATTCATTGCACAAAACGCCCGATTTTTCATTTTTTGAAACCCCCTATGCTCTCATTTTGGTCGCACTAAGGTATTGATGACAATTATTCCTTTGGTTTTTTCTCTGGTTTCCTCTGTTTTTGAAACCCTTCATACACACAGTGAACTCTTTCTACCTTCATGATTGCTTTTCTGAAACCTTATGGCCTCTGTCGTCCCTGTCAAACCAAATGGATCCCAAACATTTCTTTTGTATGACAATGTGAGTGATGACCTCAAGAGTTAGGGTTGGGTTGAGTTTCTCAAAAAATCCAGGGTTACAACTTGCAAGTAGCCCAGGAGTTTGCCCTCTCTTTCGATGGATGTCGAGCAAAAGTGGGTGACGTTCAATTGGAAATCACCAAGGAATTTTGAGAGAGGCAATGACCCTTCCCCTTACCAAGCAAAAAATATTTAAGAATTCCAAGTTGGATGAGGTGCCATGGAGTCTGTTCGTTACCTCTTGGAAGATCTAGTGTTGTGGCAAAGGTATGCCAATTTCTCTATTGAAATATAGATGGCATGGTTACTGGATGTGTTAAGGAAATTTGTTACTTGTGAAAAACGCTACGTGCTTGTTTTCCTTTACCACATAAGAATGTTAATGCACTTCATTGGTTTTCATTAAAACATGGCATTTTATTTATTGAGGAGTTTATATAAAATGGCTAAGAGATATAAAAAGCAGAGTTTGAATTCTAGTTTATTCCACCATGGATTAATTAGGTTATTGTTAGCCCATCATTTGAAATTACAGGGCAACGATTGGGATACTTTCCTAACTCGCAACAACTTTGTTACATCAAATCTTGTAGAGATGCCTGTGGTTGATAAGCATATGCTGGAAAATCCCCTTGTTCCTTCTAGTGACATACCAATTCTCTTATGCAAAGAACCTTGTGATAAGAATGTGCTTGATGAGCCTATGTTCAAACAACAATATGCTAACCCTAGATTCATTAAATATCTTGAGTATGAGCAGTATGTTTGTCCTAACACCATTGCAAAGACCATAAATAGGCACTCATGCAAACTGTCAAAGAATAATTCAGACATAGGGTTTAATAAAAAAAGAGGTGGGAGATTAATCTCGAGGATTTTATGCAATAAAATAAATCTCATGTGAACTAAATCAAATCGATCGAGGTCCCTGAGAGCTCTGATTCTGAGATCAAAAAGTTATTGTCAAGGGAAGACCCAAATTACCATAAACCAGATCTTAGTCAGACGTACAATTTTGTAGATAATCTGCCACCATGACTGAAGCATAACGAAGATTTTCTAGATATCAAACTCAGTCAAAAACCCACAGTGGATAGTGGTAGTGTTTTGACACATAGTCATGTGTTTCCTTAACCAACTGTTCCAGATCCACATTGTGAAGTGTGTTTTCATTGGATAGGAAAATATTACATAGATGCCCCTTTCCTTCAAGCAAAGATCAAAACCCTCGCAAATCAAATTGACTCATTAAAAAGTGAAAAACATGAACTCAATATCAGTGCACAAAGGCAAGGAAAACGCTTGAAAAGAACTGGAAATGTCATAGTAAAAAATGTTGAGTGTGTCAAAGCAATGATCAACTCTGAAGTTTTATGAGTCAAATTTAGTATTCAGTTGAAAGGTAAAGATTTGTTTTTATCTTAGTTGTGATTTTATTGATTTTTTTTTATTAATATGATTTGAATTATATTTTTGTTGTTTAAAATAAGACTAGCTACATAATCAAGAGATTATGTAGCCAGTCAACTCTCATAAAAAAAATTGGAAAATATTAGTTGAATAAATGCCTAATTTCTTCATTTCATTTTCTTTCAGGATATCATGTCCCTTGTGGTGATCTTAAAACATGGAGTATTTCTAGGCTTATTTAATTAGCCATTTCTTTTGGCTCATTTTATAAAATAGAAACAAACCTTTTATAATTTTTGGAGATACAGTTTGATATTGAGTGGTTTTATCACCCTCTATTTTTGTAATTAGTAAATCATCTTGGGATTTGATCCTATCTTAGATTATAGGATACTAAGTTTTCCTGAAATCTTTAAATACATAGTATTTGGTAATAGAAGACATCTTGGCCTAGGGCTGAAGGTGGATGATTGATTCACAAACTTGAATGGAACAGAGATTTGCATTTCAACTTTAGCTTCTTGCAAATGGTGTTTTCGTTTATGGTTTGTTTATCCTAATAAACTAATAGTTTTTTGATAGCTTTAGACTTCACAATATGTTTCGTTTTTTGGATAATTTGTTTTTAAATATCATCTATATTTGATGCTTCAGATATTAAATAGAGTGATCATTTATTCAACTCAAATGATAGGTTTTCTCTTTAATTTTTAGTTGAATGATTAAATGCACATTGTTACAATTAGATTTATCTCAAATGTAATCTCTTGCAATTATAAGTTCACAACAACTATTTGCATCATTCGTTATGTTATTAAAACTCAACTACCAACACATTGTTCTGCATTTATTCAGAACAATTTTAAGGTTCATTACAGGTTTCCCTCTTGGACAAGGTGGTTGGATGTTCTCTAATCGTGTGGATTTTTGGATGCATATTGTTAACTCACTAACATGTTAGCTTATTTATGTTTTTCTGTCGTTTAATCAACACTGAAACTCGAATATATGGTTTTGCTTTTGACTATCCACATATTTTTTTTTCATAGGATTTTTTCTTATTAGTTTAGATTGATAAAGAAAAAAACAAAAAAAAATATCTTATGTGATTTCTTTTATTTTATTTTTTTCAAAGAAATCATTTTTCTCATTGAGTTTTGTAAGTTTAGATTAAAACTTGCAGTGCGTATATCATGTACATAAATAAGAAAAGTAAATATGCTATTTAATAGATCTACAATAGTCACGTCATACTTATGTACGTATACTTATAGTAATTAGTAATTAGTTATTTATTTCATTCTTTAATTTGTCTCTTTAAGACTTTTAGATTGGCTAAATGAGTCATTAAACCCGTCAGGACGAGTTATACCAAACAACTTGGGTTATTTAAACAACCCTGGACCGAACTTGTTCTTCCAGTTGACGAACAGTCATTTTCGCCTATCAACAAATGGTGGTAGAAGGAGGGCCTGAATACAATTGATGGCACATGGAAGTCGCAAGACTTATCCCCCACACACTCAGTCCCCTATAGTAACAAGGAGTTATTCTAACAACAATGTTACCTCTCAAACAATAACTACCTCAAATGAAAATCCCCAGATTCCCGTTGAGCCAGTAACACCAAATCCTCAATGTTCCGACATATAAGAAATTGTTCTTTAGTCATTTTTATGGACACACAGTGATTTGGCTCGTATCAGACAACCTGATCGGCCACTGAATCAACCTCTATATTTCTCTGATATCAGAGAGCAACTTGAAGGGACTGGTCTTCTTTTAAATCCCATAGATCCTGACCATACCCCTACTCTTGGAGTCGAAGGATATGGTATTCCACCTTCACCACCTCATTCATCTCCATCCTCTTCAGAAGGAGAATCTTCTGATGAAGGCAGTGCGTCATCTGAACCATCTCAGCCTTCGACACCACCTACACCCATGGAAAATAAAAATAATCCCGCCAGACCATGGCTCGACCAAGATGTTGTGGCCATACCTAGACCCCAACACCCTTTACCAAAACACCTAGAGAAATGGTTACCTAAGTTCGATCTTGATTCTAAACAAATCACCAAAGATCACATAAAAAACTTAATGCTAGCCATTAGACTCCAAAGTGTAGAACATGAAGTCGTAGTATGTAGACCTTTTCCTTACACGTTTGAGGGCAATGCCTCTACATGGTATTTCGCCCAACAACCTCACACCATTCTATCTTGGGAAAAATCCAAGTCCTGTTTCCTAGAGAAGTTCGGAGATGATAAATCTCCTGAAGTCTTAGTCATGGAACTCTCCAGCTTAAAGATGAACCCTAAGAAGAAAGTAAAATATTTTAACCAAAGGTTCCTCATGTTAAAAAATCGAATCCTCGTTGATTCAAAGCCTACAAAAAACCTCATTGTGGCATATTACACCAAAGCTTTACACCATAATGTAGAAATTTGGGTTAAAAGGTCTAAGAAGTCAATGTTACTGGAAGCCTTCGAGGAGGCAAGCCAAATCGAAAAAGATATTTTTAGCTTGAAAGATAATCTTAGTAATGAGGCAGAAATAACCCCATCTTCTAAGAAGAAAATAGAAATTCTTCCTAGACCTCCCCAAACCAAAACTCAATCAGAAAACTCAGATTTGGAAAGTTTATAAAAGGTCGTCCAAAAATTATCAAATCAAGTCATATACTTGAAGAGATCATCTAAATAAGGATCTTTAAGAAAAGGAAGTTACAAACCTTCTTTTAGAAAACCTTTTCCCTCAAACCCACCAAACCCAACCCCTAAGGGTATCAATTTTGAAAGCTTACAATACGCTATACAGACTATCCTTGAAGCACATGATAACTTAGTCCCCCTTGAGAATTTTGAATATGTGGTTGAAGAGGAAACAATCGAAGGAGAGGAATCATCTCCCAATTTCTTCGAGCATTTTTTCGACCGTATTTTCAAGATAATTTTGAAATTGTCCATCCTTACAACACCAGAAGCAAAACTCAGAGTAAACCCTCTTCCAAAATAAGTACTAATGTGCCTCAGAAACAACGTAAACAAAATGAAACAAAATGGAATTTAGCAGCCTCAAGTTTAGAATATGATTTGATCGAAGACCTAAATAAACTTAGAGCTAATATTTTTGTTTACGAACTTTTGAAGTTTCCCTTTCTTCTGTAGAAAATGATTTAGAACATTGTAAAGAAAAAGTAAAAACAACAATCTGAATAGCAAGAAAATTGTAGAAATCAGTCCTAAAATGGCTCAAAAGGTCCCTACTAAAACAACACCTGAACCCTCAGATAAAAGGGACCTCACTGAAAAAACTGTATCAAATGTAAATAAAGTAATTTCAGGGTTAGTGACTAAAAATCAGCAGAATTTTGTTGTTAATACTCACAAGAATGTCCCACCTTTTTTATTAACTTTTGGAATTTTCAATAGAAATGTACATAATTGCATGGTAGATTCTGGCACATCATCAAATGTGATGCCTTTGTCTGTTTGCCAAAAAATCAATGATAAAGTTCAACCTTCTAGTCTTAAAATCATTCAGCTCGATCGAACGAATGTTAAGGTAATTTGTGAGCTAAAGAATGTACTCATTCGGCTATCCTCTAATCCCAAGGTTCACCAAATTATTGATATCATTGTTGTTGACATCCCTAAAGTGTATGGTTTATTCTTAAGTAGGGATTGGTTCGAACAATTGCATGGATACTTTGCGATAGACTGATCTCATTTGTGGCTACCAGAGAATGGAAATCCAAACAAAATTAGGATTAATCATGAGCGTTACCTCAAGCACACCATGACATATTTGAATGACTCTAATTAACCATTTAATGCTTCCACTAATTCACTTGAAATGGAGGGAATGAGCACCTTTTTCAGTAACTTCATGGCTGAAACCTCCTCCATCACTGATCCGGAACAATAGTCGGAGCTCATGACATGCACACAGTCAGGAGCTTTACCAAATGTGCCAAACACTTCCGACGAAGCTCACATATGGTCTCTCTACTTCGATGGATCCAAATCTAAAGAAGGAGTTGGTGCAGTATGTGTACTCATCGACCTGGTAGGTAATAAAACTTTGATCGCCTGTCAATTAGAGTTTAAATTTACACAAAACACCGCCGAATAAGAGGCACTTTTGCAAGGACTCAAGAAAGCGGTAGATATGAACATACATAACTTAATGGTATTCAGTGATTCAGAAATTGTGGTCAGATAGGTAAGAAACGCCATACATTACCTATCACCACACCTAAAAATTTATCAATCCAAGGTATGGAATCTAATGCACAAGTTTTCTACATTTAACATCAATTCCATTTCGAGATTAAACAATTATGAGGATGATTTATTAGATAACGTTGCTTCCAAACTTTTTCACGCAAAAGGTATTTCTCCAAATGCATTTTCAATTGAGTTATTATCCAGACCATCAGTCCCAGACAATGTCACTAACTGGAGAGTGTTTGATGATGATCATCAGATCATCATTTTTTTGCACATGGAGGACACCTTCCAAGGTGCGATTATTAATGAAGGCACCCACGATGAAGATCTCCGTAATTTTATGGTAATATCAGACCTGAGATCTCTTGAATAAACATCAGATATGGTAAATTCTATCCCTAAATCCATGGTAAGACTACAAAAGTTTTATGATTTGCATGATGAATTCAAAAAATCGATAAATTGTAAAACAAAAAGTTCTTCCTTGACTCATGAAAAGGTAAATCTAGGGACTAAAGATAATCCACAATATATTTATATGGGAACAGGATGTTCTGAGCAAGAGAGGTCCGCTTTTATAAAACTATTTAGAGAATTCAAGGATGTCTTTTCTTCGACATACGATGATTTAAAAACTTTTGACCCTAACATAATGTAACACATCATCCCTATGAAACCCGAGACTCAACCTTTTCAGTGGAAGATGAGAAAGATGCACCCTAAGTTGGAACCGACACTCAAGAAAGAAATAAACAAACTGTTCAACGCAAAGATAATCTTCCCAGTAAGACACACACAATGAGTGTCTAATCTTGTTCCTGTAAGGAAGAAAAGTGGTGAAATTTGACTCTGTGTCAATTTTCAAAACTTGAACCAAGCATCTGAAAAAGACAATTATCATGTTCCTCTAATGGAACAAATTCTTCAGAGGTATCTGGTTCTGAAAGACTATCACTGCTAGGCATTTTTTCAGTATACAACCAGGTCCTCATGTCTCCCCTAGACCAGTTAAAAACCACTTTCCGTACCCCATGGGGTACTTAAGCCTACAGGAAAATGCCTTTTGGGTTTATAAATGTCGGGGCTACTTTTCAAATAGAAATGGATATTTCTTTTCATGGTCTCATCAATAAATCCGTAGTGGTCTATCTTCATGACGTTATTGTTTTCTCCAAAAATAAGAAAGATCACTTCTATAACCTTAGGTCTGTCCTACAACGATGCCACAAGTACGACATATCTCTCAACCCTAAGAAGTCTATATTTGTAGTGGAACAAGGAAAAATTATCAGATTCATAGTATCCAGTGATGGGATGATCATCAATCCCAAAAGAACTCAAGCCATTGCCAAACACCCTCCCCCCTCCTCCAAAAAATCTATGCAATTTGTTTTCGGCTAGATCAATTTTGTTAGAAGGTTTGTACCGAGTTTTTCAGAAATGGTAAGGCCATTGAAAAAATTAATTAAAAATGATGTTTAGTATCATTGGGTACCGTAGGAAAATCAAGCTTTTGATTCCATAAAAAAATCCATAGTAGAGGCTCCTTCCTTAATGAGTCCTAATTTTTCACAAACTTTTACTCTATATACATTCACCTCTGATCGATGTTATGCTGCTGTATTGACCCAAAGGAACACTGAAAGAAATGAAATCCCCATTCCCTTTATGAGCTCAGCCTTCAAGAGAGAAAATCTTAATTACCCAGTTGTAGATCAACAGGCTTATACAGTTTTTAAAGAAGTAAAACATTTTCGATCGTATCTACTGAAATCCAGAACTAAAGTCATTGTGGCTTATCCTGTTGTTAAAAACTTGTTAGTACAAAAGGAATTGGGTAAAAAATGGGAAAACTAGATGACATCATTACAAGAGTATGACCTCAAAATTACCCCTATGCAAATTGTCTGAGGTCAAGGTCTATGAAAACAAGTGGTTGATTCAGTTGAAGAAAAGCATAGTAAAATTAATGTCTTAACTGTAAATCAACATAGTCAAAATCAAATATGTTGTACACAATTTGTTGCTAATTCTTGGTTTGATGACATTAAGTTTTATCTAATACATGGTTCTTCTCCTCGCCATCTGGATCCAAAAAAGAGGAGAGCATTAAGACTAAAATCTACACCTTTCTAGCTGGTAAATGGCATATTATTTCGTAAAATTTTTGATAACGTCCTTATGCGTTGTTTGGAAAAAAATGAAGCATATAAAATGTTATCTGAACTGCATGCAGGAGAAGCTGGTTGGAACTTCGGTGGAGACACTATTTCTCACAAAGTATTAATATCTAGGTACTATTGGCCCATGTTATTCAAAGATTCCCATTCATTATGTCGTAAATGCATAATCTGCCAAAAGGCTTATGAACAAGTACAGAAGGAAACATTTCCTTTGCAACCTGTTTTGGTAGATTCTCTTTTTTAGCAGTCGGGTATTGAAATTATAGGTTGGATTAACCCCACTTCTTCACAGCAGCATAAATACATCATTACAACAATCGATTATTTTACTAGATGGTTCGAGGATGCGCCATTAAAAGTGGTAAACACTAGTCCGGTAATATATTTCCTTAATTCAAACATCATTACTCGATTCGGTATTCCCGAATGTTTGGTCTTCGATAATGCTTCTTATTTTTTGTCCCTCGATATGAGTGCTTTTTTCTTTATAAAAAGGGATAAAACTGAAATATTCAGCCAGCTATTACCCCCAAGGAAATGGCTTAGCAGAATCAACAAACAAAAACCTGATCAAAATCATCAAGGGGATAGTTTCTTAAAACCACAAAAACTGGCACAAGGCGCTTTCTATTGCACTATGGGCTGATAGGGTCATTCTGAAAACTGTTATTGGTAATTCTCCTTTATTTCTCATCTCCAGAAGAGAAGCAATTCTCCTTTCTCATGTTCTTCTTCCCTCTCTCCAATTATTACATAAAGTTGAGGAAGAGGATTGTCCTCCTCTTGAAAGTCGAATTAATGCTTTGCTAAAATTAGAGGAAGTAAGAGCACAAGCAAAAGAAAGACTAGATCAGCATCAACATGTTGTTAAAAGCTGGTTCAATTCACATTCTTCCTCCGATACGAACTTTGAGGTAGGAGATCTGGTTCTCAAATGGGATAAACCTCATGAGGGAAAAGGGGAGCATACCAAGTTTCAAAACTTGTGGCTAGGACCCTTCTTAATTTCTGAAAAACTAGGTCCCAACTCTTTCTGCCTACAGAATTTAGAGGGACATCCAGACACCTTCTCGATGAATGGTAAATCTCTCAAAAGGTATTTTTCGTGACAAGTCCCAAATCCAGCTTTTGTACATATTTTTATGTTTTGATTTATTTTTATTTTTTAGCTTTTGGTTATTTTCATTTTGTTTGTTTTCACTGCTTTTTGGTTAAATTTATGTCTGTGTCACCTTCTAGTTCATGGGATGGATCTAGAATGCATCATTATGAAGAAACTATTAAGTTTGTCTCAATAGCATTGATGTTGTGAATTGTTGAAACATAGACTGGCTAACAAATTTTTTTGTCTGTAACAAATTTCCTAGTCTCACTTTATAATCATGAGCATGCACAATCATCTTTAAATCTTTTTATGTTGTCCTAGCTTTTAAAGAAAGTGACTCAAGTATGCCTTCCTATCCTTGAAAAATTGGTTTCATCTAGAAACTAACTTCAGATCATAATGAAGGGAATGACTAAAAATAACAAGTGTTCTAAAGACTGGAATTTTCAGCATCACCCTTCTCTTTCGAATATTTTTTAAAAATTATATCAAATTGTAAACAATTTCTCAAGAGTTGTGGGAAGTGTTTGTAAAACCACTAAGATACTGAACAAGTTTGCTAGTAGTGGGTAAATGTATGCATGATGCAGAGACAACTTCGTCGGGGTAATGAACAGGCCCGCTGGCAGTGTAGCAATGTAAGGTTAAAGAAAATTCTCAAGTATAAATTTTGATATTGGTCATAAGCATCCTTCATTTTGAATTGAAAATTATTGGATAGGGTAGAGGCGTCATAGTGGGTTAATTGACATCCCTGCCAAGGCTATGGATGCCTACTGGCAGCAGTGGCTTTGTCAACAGTATCAAATCCATTGACTTGAACATCGTTGCTCTCATTTTTAAAATTTGCCACCGGATTTCATTTAAATAGGAAGATATTTGAAGTTGGACTGTGTAATGATTGTTGGGATTCTTGATGTCCTTCAACTATTTTTTAATCTGTAATCATTTTATGCAGTCCTAACATGAACCTGTCGGTGATACAGAGATAATTGCTTCTCCCAGTAAGTCACCATTGTTGGCATCCCCGCAATATTTTCACCTTTGAAAGCGACAAATAATAGTTTATGTAGCTGCCTATGCTTTTTCATATAAATATTGCTATTTGAAGGTGAATTTTCAACTGTAAAAGGGTGTTTCTATTTTTCCTATTTTTCATTTTCATGCTTTGTTCATGACTGAAAGCATGAATGAAGCATTGAAACTTATAATTGTATTGCAATTGTGTCTAAGTATTATTTCTCTAGAAGGGTAAATGTTCTTACAAATCTTTAAAGGAACATTGTTTTTCTTTGAAGCTTATCTGCTATTAATAAAATAGTTGTCTTAAGTTTCTCATGGGTTATGCGATATTTCATGATTACTTAAATGATACACCAAGATTTGATTGGAAATAGACTATGGTTTTGTTTCATTTATAATTTTTGGTAAATCATTTTTATTTCGAATGGTCATTATACGTTGGTTCATAAATCACATCTTCTCCTAACCTTAGAAAATCAACATAACCATTTACGCAATGATGGTATTCAAATACACCCGGTCATGTTTTGTACTCTGTTTGAGGTGGTGGTTTGAATTGACAAGTTCATCATTCCAAGTTAAAGTCTTGGGTTTCTTCCTGTACTCTTGGCATTCATTGCACAAAATGCTCGATTTTCGTGTTTTGAAACCCCTTATGCTCTCGTCTTCGTCACACTAGGGTATTAATGAGTATTATTCCTTTGGTTTTTTCTCTAGTTTCCTCTATTTTTGAAACCCTTCATACTCACAGTGAACTCTATCCACCTTCGTGATTGCTTGTCTGAACCGTTATGGCCCCTGTAATTTGTGTCGAACCAAATGGATCCCAAACCTTGATTTTGTATGACAATGTGAGTGATGACCTCAAGAGTCAGGGTTGGGTTGAGTTTCTCAAGAAATTCCAGAGTTACAACTTGCAAGAAACCTAGGAGTTCGCCCTCTCTTTCGATGGATGTAGAACCAAAGTGGGTGATGTTCAATTGGAAATCACCGAGGAATTTTTGAGTGAGGAAACTGGCCTTCCCCTTACTGGGAAAAAATGGTTTAATAATTCCAAGTTGGGGGAGGTGCCATGGAGTCTGTTCATTACCTCTCAGAAGATCCAGTGTTGTGACAAAGGTATGCCAATTTCTCTGTTGAAAGATAGATGGCATGGGTTACTGGTTGTGTTAAGGCAATTTGTTACTTGTGAAGGATGCTACAGGCTTGTTTTCCTTTACCACATAATATTGTTAATGAACTTCATCGGTTTTTAGTTAAACATGCCATTTTATTTATTGAGGAGTTTATATAAAATGGCTAAGAGATATAAAAGGCAGATTTTGAATTCCAGTTTATTCCACCATGGGTTAATTAGGTTGTTGTTAGCCCATCATTTGAAACTATAGGACAATGATTGGGATACTTTCCTAACTCACAATGGCTTCATTACATCAAATCCTATAGAGATGCCTATGGTTGATAAGACTACGCTGGAAAAGCCCCCTGTTCCTTCTAGTGACAGACTAGTTCTCTTATGCAAAGAACCCTGTGATAAGGCTACGCTTGATGAGCCTATGTTCAAACAACAAGATGCTAACCCTAGAGTCATTAAATATTCTAAGCATGAGAAATATATTTGTCCTAACAACATTTCAAATACCATAAATAGGCACTCGTGCAAACTATCAAAGAACAATTCAGACATAGGGTTTAATAAAAAAAGAACTGGGAGATCAATCTTGAGAAGTTTACGCAATAAAAATAAATATCATGTGAGCTTGATCAAAGTGATCAAGGTCCATGAGATCTTTGATTCTGAGATCAAAAAGTTCTTGGAAAGGGAAGACCCAAATTACCATATACCGAATCTCAGTCAGACATACAATTTTGTAGATAATATACCACCATGCCTGAAACATAATGAAGATTTTCCAAGGATCAAACTCAATCAAAAACCCACAGTGGATAGTGGTAGCATTTTGACACACAGTCATGTCTTTCCTCAACCAACTATTCCAGATCCACGGTGTGAAGTGTGTTTGCATTGGATAAGCAAATATTACACAAATTTCCCCTTCTTTCAAGCGAAGATCAAAACCCTCGCAACTCAGATTGACTCATTAACAAGTGAAAAACAAAAACTCAAGATCAATGCACAAAGGCAAGGAAAATGCTTGAAAAGAACTAGAAATGTCATAATAAAAAATGTTGAGTGTGTCAAAGCAGTGATCAACTCTAAAGTTTTATGAGTTGAATTTAGTATTCAGTTGAAAGGTAAAGATCTGGTTTTATCTTAGTTTTGATTTTATTAATTCTTTTTTATTAATATTATTTGAATTAGATTTATGTTGTTTAAAATAAGACTAGCTACATAATCAACAGATTTTGTAGCCAGTCAACTCTCATAAAAATTTTAAGAAAATATTAGTTGAATAAATGCCTAATTTCTTCATTTCATTTTCTTTCAGGATATCATGTATCTTGTGGTGATCTCAAAAGATGGAGTATTTCTAGGCTTAGTTAATTAGCCATTTCATTTGGCTCATTTTTTAAAACAGAAACAAACCTTTTATAATTTTGGGAGATACAATTTGATATTGAGTGGTTTTATCACCCTTTATTTTTGTAATTAGTAAATCATCTTGGGATTTGATCCTATCTTAGAAGATAGGATACCAAGTTTTCTTGAACTCTTTAAATACATAGTATTTTATAATAGAATACATCTTGGCCTAGGGTTGAAGGTGGACGATTAATTCACAAACTTGAATAGAACAAAAATTTGCATTTCAGCTTTAGCTTCCTGTAAATGGTGTTTTCATTTATGGTTTGTTTATCCAGATAAACTAATAGTTCTTTGATAGATTTAGACTTCACAATCTATTATTTTTTGGGGATAATTATTTTTAAAATAACGTCCATATTTGATGCTTCAGATATTAAACAAAGTGATTATTTATTCAACTCAAATTACAGGATTTCTCTTTAATTTTTAGTTGAATGATTAAATGCACATTGTTACAATTAGATTTATCTCAAATGTAATCATTTGCAATCATAAGTTCACAACAACTATTTGTATCATTCATTCGGTTATTAAAACTCAACTACCAACACATTGTTCTGCATTTATTCAGAACAATTTTAAGGTTCATTGCAGGTTTCCCTCTTATACAAGGTGGTTAGATGTTCTCTAATCGTGTGGATGTTTGGATGAATATCGTTAACTCACTAACATGTTAGCTTATTTATGTTTTTCAACATTGAAACTCGAATATATGGTCTGGATTTTGACTATCCACATATTTCTGTTTCATAATATTTTTTCTTATTAGTTTAGATTGATAAAGAAAAAAACGAAAAAATATCTTATGTGCTTTCTTTATCTGATTTTTTGAAATCAGTCATTTTTCGCATTGAGTTTTGTAAATTTAGATTAAAACTTGTAGTGTGTATATCATGTACATAAATAAGTTAAGTAAATCTTCTATTTAATAGATCTACAATAGTTACGTCATACTTATGTACATATACTTACAGTAATTAGTAATTAGTTAGTTATTTCATTCTTTTAATTGTTTCTTTATGACTTTCAGATTAAATAACAAAGACATTAAGCCTGTTAGGACGAGTTATACCAAAAGACTTGGGTTATTTAGACAACCCTGGACGAGACTCGTTCTTCTAGTTGACGAACGATCATTTTCACCCGTCAACAGGGTTAGAAATTAGAATTTTCAGAAACTGACTATACTAGCATACTTGCCTCAGTCCAATGCATCTTTTCGTGAGTTCAATTTTTAGATCCAAGAAATTTGATTTTTTAATTATTTCTATAGCTCGGAGGGATAGGGTTTCTATTGCAAGAAATAATGGCTATCGGTATTAGGGTAGAAGATAGGATGAAAGGATATAGAAACTTCATATCTTGGAAGCATAGGTTGCGGATGATTCTAGACAAGAACATGTCACAGTGATTGTACCAGAACTAGAGGAAGAAGGGAAAAAGACCAAGCATAAGGAAAATGGAAAATAAAGTATCAAGCACATATGGTAGTGGAAGAAGAATCTCCTCCCTCAAAGAAAACTTTAATAGAAATTGAGGATTAAGTACTTTAAGATAGTTTATCTGATGAAATATAACAAATGATGGAGTTAGTTATGGTGGATTAAGTACTTTAAGATAGTTTAGCTGATGAAATACTTTCTCATTAAAAGTTAGATTTTTGTGAGGATGTTAATTAACCTCATTTCATTTTAGTATCTATGCAAATCTATGAAGGAAATATCAAAGAAGAGGATACAAAAAGAGATAAAATATTTATTTTAGGTATTATCACTCATGAGAGTGACAAAGGTATGTGTTCAAATATGATAGTAAGAGAAAATTTGGTAATTGCATAACTAGAGTGAAAAAGAGTTCAAAAGTCTTATACATTATTAGGGTTTCAGATGTGTACATGGTTGAACAAGTTTTTCTTAAGAAAAATGTGTACTACTCTAATATAAATCATGATATATTTTTATTTGATCACTGCTTATTGTTACTAACTGATTGGATAAGTGAAATATCTCATAAATCATGTTGTAAGTAAGTTTACAGGTCTCGAAAGAAAGAAATCATGCCTTGAATTGCATAAGTTAGACATCATGAGAAGGACTTATGATATGGTGGTTGTTGGTAAGAACCAAACAGTGTCCAGTATTTACATAGGAGTAGGAGGCTCCTAAAGATGGAGAACAAAAATGGTCAAGATGAAGAGAAATATGGATACTTGGATATAGTTGATGAGATGCACAAGGAGCAGGTTGATCCAGTATGATTTCAGAAAGAAAGAAATGTTTTAACTCAAGAAAGCACCTAGGATATTACAGAACAAAACTTCAAGGATGACAATTAGAAGATATTAGTTTGGTGCAAGAGGGAGCTATGTCTCCGAGATAGAAATGGAGGATCGTGATCTGGTGCAATTAGGAAAGAAGATGAATGGTTCCCAACAAATGGGTAGCATGGTACTATACCATGGAAATATTTTGGACCACAAGAGATTTCTTCAGATCCCATAGGTAGACCTTCGTAGAGAAGGAAGAGACCTTCCTAGAGAAGGAATGAGCAATCCTATAGGTAGATCTTTGTAGAGAAGGAGAAAGAGAAGATACCTTCATAGAGAAGAGGAATGAGAAATTTTCCAAGGTTGTCCTATGTCCAAGTGTTGAGTTTTGGATACTCTAGGGAAATTCTAGAATACCCTCGTAGAGAGGAGTGTGGATGTTTCTCCAAGTGGCAGTGGGAAGATACTCTCTTTTGGCCAAGGATTGAGTAGTCTGTAACAAAAACCTTGACCATGTGGAATGGTTAGTTGGATCTTGAGGTTTGTGTCATGATCCTGCATGGATTAGGGAAAGGGATTCTAGTATTTCCCAGGCTAGCATATTACCTTCTCGAGTTTATGTGGGATGACTAGGAGTGAAGCTAGGTGTTGTATCCTTTTTGCCACTTGAATGAGAAAAAGAGGGACACCTACAAGTCTAGTTGGGTTAGTTGAATAGGACATAAGTTAGTGTATGATTCAAATGACTCAATCATATGAAATAAACAAAAAAATAAGCCAATAACAACTAAAGAAACAAAACTACAATCCATAAGGAAATTAGAACCAAAATTAATCAAATAATTGACCAATATTCATGCCACCAATGGAGATATTATATTAGTGGGAAAACACAAAAGAAAAATGGGGACTTATGGATCCCCTCTTCTTCCAAGGGAGGGCTCTTGAGTCCCCTGTGTGAGATCTCTTCTTACAAATAGAAAACTAGAAGGAAAATGGTGAAGAAATCCAATCTTATTCCCTCAAGAGGTGAGGTGAATAGCTTAATGAGATGATGCTAGTATGCTCCAAGAAGGAAAGTGGTTTCTTGTAGGAGAATAGAGGCAACATAACAATACAATGAGATTCTTCAATTCATAGTGCAACCATGGCCTCTTTTTATAGAAAATATTTGAGGCATTATCCAACTGGTATTTAGTGTTAACAAGGGGCCATTTAGGGAACCCTTAGGTCTTTGACCAACCCCCCACTCAAATTAAACTCGAATTTGAGGGTGAAATTGACTAGGGAGTTGAATCAGAAGTGGGTGAGGGGATGACAAGAACCATAAATGCATCATTCTCAGGTGTGCGCAACTTTTCCCATACACACTCATGCATCAGACGCATGTATGTTTTTCTGATGTTTTTGACCTGCACATGTGCACGCACTTCTTGTAGTGCGCATGTTAATTTTTTAACCAGTTGTATAGTTTTTTCCATTTATAAATTAATTTTTGGGGCTATGAATGAACTAATAGGTGTTTGGAGATGTTGGATTCCTGTAACCATTTGCAGACAAGATTTCTGTGATAACATATGACCCCTGACGTGTGAGGTTAGGAGCATACGCATAGTTGAAATACATCAATGTTTCTTCTACTGAGAGTACCATTGTAAGAAAGATTGTTGATAGGAACTACAAGAGAGATTTGGTAGAAAGAGAGGGGAAACTATGGGACCCAAACCTTTCTCTAGGTGTGGGAACATAAAAACTGCATACAAATAAGGTGGGCATGCCCCATGCTCGTGTCATGTAATTCAAATGTGTAAGATAGTAACTGAAGCTATATGTTGATGTAGATAACTGTAGTTCCCTCTAGGGCAGTTTGATAATGGCAGATGACAATTTTTATGGTGAACATACTCTAAAAAGAGGCAATGAAACTTGTAAGGAGTTTCTATGACTCACATGCATTGATGGCCCATCAAATTTTAGAGGCCTTCGGCTAGTATAAAACAACTTCAATAATCGCGAAGTAAGACCCACCATATCATGAGATTGTGCTGAAGTCAAATTCTATGGGGGTCAACAACAACAGGGAGCAATGATGGTTATCTCTATGCCCTCCGAGTCTCCTCACTGTAAAGGTAATGAGAGTCAAGATATTATCGCCCTTATGGAAATTGTGTTGATGTCAAAAGAAAGGGAGACACGACTCCAAGAAGCAAAGGGATTCATGAAATCCATGGGGTGAGATTTGGTGAGGAACATGGATGAAGTCAAGAGGTGGTGAGACTCAATACTTCCCTTGGTTGGGGATATATGTGAAGTATGAGTGGCAGCAATCGTGAAACTAAATCTAGTGTCACAGGGACAACTAGACATGGCTTAAATTATGCCAGGGGCATGACAAAGTGGACAAAATGAGACATCAGAGGTACATGGATTGTGGGATACTCAGGGTTTATGGACAATGTCAACAAGAGTAGAAGGTAACAAATACCCCAACCAAGGGTGAAAAGGGTTTATTTGATAGAAAAAAAGATCGCTAAAGCTGACAACAAAAAGCTATGTACATGATGGAAAGAAAGGCTTTATACAATTACCAAATGAATAAAGAATAATTTGGGATAAGTGTGAAGATACAGAAACGGGTGCCCCAATGTAAGATGGCTTGGCCTGTGAGAGAGAAAGTTGTGGAGATAACTGGTGCAGGGTGGGGGGCCCATAGGTGGGTTTCTGTATGCGGTAAATGAATGGAGGGAAATATTCCAATGGGAAAACTGACTGTGGATGAAATGGAGGGTTAATAATACTGCGGAGGTGCAGTCAAATTAGAATCGTGAGGAGATATCTTGGGAGTCCATTTGGAAAATCTAGAAAAATTAGGAGAAGGAGTATGTGTTTGATTATCGAACATGCGTAAGACTATAGAGACTCCCATCCCTAGGGGGTGAAAGAAACACAAGTGTCAAAGTGCCAAAAGGGGACTATGAATGGGATAGCTCATGTAGGGGAGAGTGCTACCAGGTGACAATACTTAAAATGCAGCGGCGATGAGAGTATTGAAGATCTGGATGGGGGATCCTATAGGATAATGTTAGAGGGTGTGACTGGGAGATGCAATTGAGATTTAGAGGGAATGATTACATGCCAGTGTCGATCATATACCTAAAGGGGATGCGTTGGTGTGTGATTACCAAGTACCTGCACACATGAAAACTGAATACCTAACATAAAAAATATCTGAAGATACAGAACATATAACAGTTATTTGATAATTTTGAACATGGGCATGCGTACCTAGCCGTGATGTGAGAAAAATGATTCCCCAGGGCCGAGGATGGTTGGTGACCCGGGGAATGTGACTGTGTGGGTGGTGGGATCCTGATCTTGTGGCTGAAGATGGATCGAAAAATGACTGCTCTGAGATCCTGTAATGGATCATGGAAGTTTGGCAAAAGGGACTATATATAGCCGTAGGGCCCACATTTCCACCTCATTTGTACTTGCTGCCATAGTGAGTTGACGAGAGGTTTTTAGAGGAGATTTAGAGATTCTGGGAGTTTGAGCCAGTCGATCCAGGATTAGTGAGAGCCAGGTTAGTTGTCTCATTCTCTTGCATAGTAGTTAGGGTTTCTTTTCTGGGCATAGTCGTATGGAGGGTCGTACTGTAGGATTTTGTGAGTGTGCCCCCCTAGTGCATGAGAAATCGAAGGATAACCCTCTGGGGTGTGGGCATGTAGAGAGGAAAGTCACACATGGGGGAACATGAGTGAGTGAAACAAGTGTGCATTGTATACACACCTATTCAAAGTATAGCTACACACTAGTGCACAATTGTGTAACGAACAGGTGCGCATGAATGCATGCCAGTGGGTGTGACATATGCACATTGATCCACATCTATTTCTTCATCAAATGCATATTGATGCACCATTGTGCAAAGAATAGGCATGAATATGTGAATGCCTATGGGGGATGATAGCCATGCACATGAGGCAAAGCTAGGGGTTTTGAAAAAAACTTGTCTTTTTGGAATTTTTTTGTTCTATGAATTATGATGGTTGATCAAATGTTATTTGTGTGAATGCACATGATCAGTTTAGGATGCTAGTCCACTGGAGGGAGATGGATTGGGCATGCCTTAGGGAGGTCATGAGTGATGATGAGCCAAGTGTTCAGGGACCTTTGGTATCCTGTGGGTTGCTAAAGTTCTTTGACTGGTCATTGCTATTGGCAAAGGAGAAATTGTTGCATTTTTTTATTTCTAAGTGGAGAATTGATTTGCAAAGATTTATTGTGTGTGGGGAGAAGGTGACATTCTTTGCGATGGAGGATGCATATTTCCTTACCAGGCTCCCTTTTCAGGGGAGATCCCTACCTACTGATCCCTAATTGCTAGGGAAGGCACACTTGGCAGATATGGACATACTATTTGGGGGAGGTTTTTATGTCAGGCTCGGTTGTGCAGATTGTGGCAATGGATGTGCTCATGCATCATTGCATTTCCACGATGATCATGAGGGTCTACGGATCCTTAGCTAATCAATGGATTAGTGGTGGTTAACTGAGGATCATGCAAAGGGAATTGGGTGGAGAGCATTTTGCCTGGGGCTTGATGCTACACACCAAGATGATGGGGCAGCTCAACTGGTGTCGGGCCTCTGACTCGGGTGATTTTTCCTTTGGGTCGATCTTGGTGGAATGGTTCTTAGAGAGGGTGCCCATGTTGCACCATAGATTTTTGTTGGAAGTGGTTGATTCATGAGAGCCACGATTGATGTGGTGGGAATTGATTTTGGCATGACATGGAGGTGGGGAGGGTGGCCATTATTTTACGGTCGATCTGGCACATGTGTGGCATCAGATGCCACAAATCATACTACAGTTGCCATATGGTGGGATGGACTTCTAGTAGGACCCAGATATGGTTTTATCTCCTAGAGAGGTTTGGGACCATAGAGGTATGTTGATGTATTTTATGTTTTTCTAATTTTGATAGTATAACATATGTTTTACGTATGGATGGATGTTGATGCTATTGTTTGTTTGTTGCATGTGAAGATGTGGGGCTGCGAGGCTGAGAGGTGGAGCTAGTTAGAGAGATATCTCATCAGGGGCCAGTGAGACTACCACGGGGTGAGCCACGGGTGGGAGAAAGGCATTGTAGGGAAAAGGTTGGTGCGAGGCTAGCCGATGATGCGAGTTTGGGTAGGAGACGTAGATTTGAATACCCCAATGCAGGGTCATTGAATGCACCACAGGGAGAGGGTGGTGGGGTGTTTGAGGATTTCCATCGCCAGTTGGACATGGTGCTATAGGGAGTTCCCAAGGGTATGTGGACTCAGGTCCAAGACAAGGGATTCTTGGAGTAGTGCGTGGGCCTTCCGACAAATTTGTGGACCTTGATCCGCAGAGCAGTTGTAGCAGGGGAAGTTATGATTGGGTGACTACCCCCAAGACCTGGAGGAGCCCCAGCTAGTGGGCCACCTCCTCCAAATAGAGGACCTGGTGGTGGTTCTCTAGAGGCACCATGAGTTCTTGGTGTATATTTTTTGTGTTTATATAGGCATGAAAGCCCATTTTGTATAGGGTAGTGTGACACCTATTTTGTACCTATAGGGATGAGGGGGTTCACCTTCCTACATGCAATGTACATGTTCTACTACTTTTTGTAAACATTGATGGAACATTGATCGATATATATA
>ML819970.1:0-20425 GCA_009831015.1 Picea engelmannii | reverse complement strand
CCACTATCCACTGTGGGTTTTTGATTGAGTTTGATCCTTGGAAAATCTTCATTATGTTTCAGGCATGGTGGTATATTATCTACAAAATTGTATGTCTGACTGAGATTCGGTATATGGTAATTTGGGTCTTCCCTTTCCAAGAAATTTTTGATCTCAGAATCAAAGATCTCATGGACCTTGATCACTTTGATCAAGCTCACATGATATTTATTTTTATTGCGTAAACTCCTCAAGATTGATCTCCCAGTTCTTTTTTTATTAAACCCTATGTCTGAATTGTTCTTTGATAGTTTGCACGAGTGCCTATTTATGGTATTTGAAATGTTGTTAGGACAAATATATTGCTCATGTTTAGAAGATTTAATGACTCTAGGGTTAGCATCTTGTTGTTTGAACATAGGCTCATCAAGAATAGCCTTATCACAGGGTTCTTTGCATAAGAGAACTAGTCTGTCACTAGAACGAACAGGGAGCTTTTCCAGCGTAGTCTTATCAACCATAGGCATCTCTATAGGATTTGATGTAATGAAGCCATTGTGAGTTGGGAAAGTATCCCAATCATTGTCCTATAGTTTCAAATGATGGGCTAACAACAACCTAATTAACCCATGGTGGAATAAACTCGAATTCAAAATCTGCCTTTTATATCTCTTATCCATTTTATATAAACTCCTCAATAAATAAAATGGCATGTTTAACTAAAAACCGATGAAGTTCATTAACAATATTATGTGGTAAAGGAAAACAAGCCTGTAGCATCCTTCACAAGTAACAAATTGCCTTAACACAACCAGTAACCCATGCCATCTATCTTTCAACAGAGAAATTTGCATACCTTTGTCATAGCACTGGATCTTTCGAGAGGTAATGAACAGACTCCATGGCACCTCCCCCAACTTGGAATTATTAAACCATTTTTTCCCAGTAAGGGGAAGGCTAGTTTCCTCACTCAAAAATTCATCTGTGATTTCCAATTGAACATCACCCACTTTGGTTCGACATCCATCGAAAGAGAGGGCGAACTCCTAGGTTGCTTGCAAGTTGTAACACTGGAATTTCTTGAGAAACTCAACCCAACCCTGACTCTTGAGGTCATCACTCACATTGCCATACAAAATCAAGGTTTGGGAGCCATTTGGTTCGACACAGATGACAGGGGCCATAAGGGTTCAGACAAGCAATCACGAAGGTAGATAGAGTTCACTGTGAGTATGAAGGGTTTCAAAAACAGAGGAAACCAGAGAAAAAACCAAAGGAATAATACTCATTAATACCCTAGTGTGATGAAAACAAGAGCATAAGGGGTTTCAAAACACAAAAATCGAGCGTTTTGTGCAATGAATGCCAAGAGTACAGGAAGAAACCCAAGACTTTAACTTGGAATGATGAACTTGTCAATTCAAACCACCACCTTAAACAGAGTACAAAACACGACCGGGTGTATTTGAATACCATCATTGCGTAAAGGGTTGTGTTCATTTTCTAAGGTTAGGAGAAGATGTGATTTATGAACCAACTTATAATGACCATTCAAAATAAAAATGATTTACCAAAAATTATAAATGAAACAAAACCATAGTCTGTTTCCAATCAAATCTTGGTGTATCATTTAAGTAATCAAGAAATATCGCATAACCCATGAGAAACTTAAGACAACTATTTTATTAATAGCAGATAAGCTTCAAAGAAAAACAACGTTCCTTTAAAGATTTGTAAGAACATTTACCCTTCTAGAGAAATAATTCTTAGACACAATTGCAATACAATTATAAGTTTCAATGCTTCACTCATGCTTTCAGTCATGAACGAAGCATGAAAATAAAAAAATAGGAAAAATAGAAACACCCTTTTACAGTTGAAAATTCACCTTCAAATAGCAATATTTATATGAAAAAGCATAGGCAGCTACATAAACTATTATTTGTCACTTTAAAAGGTGAAAATATTGTGGGGATGCCAACAATGGTGACTTACTGGGAGAAGCAATTATCTCTGTATCACCGACGGGTTCATGTTAGGACTGCATAAAATGATTACAGATTAAAAAATAGTTGAAGGACATCAAGAATCCCAACAATCATTACACAGTCCAACTTCAAATATCTTCCTATTTAAATGAAATCCGGTGGCAAATTTTAAAAATGAGAGCAACGATGTTCAAGTCAATGGATTTGATACTGTTGACAAAGCCACTGCTGCCAGTAGGCATCCATAGCCTTGGCAGGGATGTCAATTAACCCACTATGACGCCTCTACCCTATCCAATAATTTTCAATTCAAAATGAAGGATGCTTATGACCAATATCAAAATTTATACTTGAGAATTTTCTTTAACCTTACATTGCTACACTGCCAGCGGGCCTGTTCATTACCCCGACGAAGTTGTCTCTGCATCATGCATACATTTACCCACTACTAGCAAACTTGTTCAGTATCTTAGTGGTTTTACAAACACTTCCCACAACTCTTGAGAAATTGTTTACAATTTGATATAATTTTTAAAAAATATTCGAAAGAGAAGGGTGATGCTGAAAATTCCAGTCTTTAGAACACTTGTTATTTTTAGTCATTCCCTTCATTATGATCTGAAGTTAGTTTCTAGATGAAACCAATTTTTCAGGGATAGGAAGGCATACTTGAGTCGCTTTCTTTAAAAGATGGGACAACATAAAAAGATTTAAAGATGATTGTGCATGCTCATGATTATAAAGTGAGACTAGGAAATTTGTTATATACAAAACATTTCATTAGCTAGTCTATGTTTCAACAATTCACAACATCAATGCTCTTGAGATGAACTTAATAGTTTCTTCATAATGATGCATTCTAGATCCATCCCATGAACTAGAAGGTGACACAGACATAAATTTAACCAAAAAGAAGTGAAAACAAACAAAATGAAAATAACCAAAAGCTAAAAAATAAAAATAAATCAAAACATAAAAATATGTACAAAAGGTGGATTTGGGACTTGTCACGAAAAATACCTTTTGAGAGATTTACCATTCATCGGGAAGGTGTTTGGATGTCCCTCTAAATTATGTTGGCAGAAAGAGTTGGGACCTAGTTTTTCAGAAATTAAGAAGGGTCCTAGCCACAAGTTTTGAAACTTGGTATGCTCCCCTTTTCCCTCATGAGGTTTATCCCATTTGAGAACCAGATCTCCTACCTCAAAGTTCGTATCAGAGGAAGAATGTGAATTGAACCAGCTTTTAACAACATGTTGATGCTGATCTAGTCTTTCTTTTGCTTGTGCTCTTACTTCCTCTAATTTTAGCAAAGCATTAATTCGACTTTCAAGAGGAGGACAATCCTCTTCCTCAACTTTATGTAATAATTGGAGAGAGGGAAGAAGAACATGAGAAAGGAGAATTGCTTCTCTTCTGGAGATGAGAAATAAAGGAGAATTACCAATAACAGTTTTCAGAATGACCCTATCAGCCCATAGTGCAATAGAAAGCGCCTTGTGCCAGTTTTTGTGGTTTTAAGAAACTATCCCCTTGATGATTTTGATCAGGTTTTTGTTTGTTGATTCTGCTAAGCCATTTCCTTGGGGGTAATAGCTGGCTGAATATTTCAGTTTTATCCCTTTTTATAAAGAAAAAAGCACTCATATCGAGGGACAAAAAATAAGAAGCATTATCGAAGACCAAACATTCGGGAATACCGAATCGAGTAATGATGTTTGAATTAAGGAAATATATTACCGGACTAGTGTTTACCACTTTTAATGGCGCATCCTCGAACCATCTAGTAAAATAATCGATTGTTGTAATGATGTATTTATGCTGCTGTGAAGAAGTGGGGTTAATCCAACCTATAATTTCAATACCCGACTGCTAAAAAAGAGAATCTACCAAAACAGGTTGCAAAGGAAATGTTTCCTTCTGTACTTGTTCATAAGCCTTTTGGCAGATTATGCATTTACGACATAATGAATGGGAATCTTTGAATAACATGGGCCAATAGTACCTAGATATTAATACTTTGTGAGAAATAGTGTCTCCACCGAAGTTCCAACCAGCTTCTCCTGCATGCAGTTCAGATAACATTTTATATGCTTCATTTTTTTCCAAACAACGCATAAGGACGTTATCAAAAATTTTACGAAATAATATGCCATTTACCAGCTAGAAAGGTGTAGATTTTAGTCTTAATGCTCTCCTCTTTTTTGGATCCAGATGGCGAGGAGAAGAACCATGTATTAGATAAAACTTAATGTCATCAAACCAAGAATTAGCAACAAATTGTGTACAACATATTTGATTTTGACTATGTTGATTTACAGTTAAGACATTAATTTTACTATGCTTTTCTTCAACTGAATCAACCACTTGTTTTCATAGACCTTGACCTCAGACAATTTGCATAGGGGTAATTTTGAGGTCATACTCTTGTAATGATGTCATCTAGTTTTCCCATTTTTTACCCAATTCCTTTTGTACTAACAAGTTTTTAACAACAGGATAAGCCACAATGACTTTAGTTCTGGATTTCAGTAGATACGATCGAAAATGTTTTACTTCTTTAAAAACTGTATAAGCCTGTTGATCTACAACTGGGTAATTAAGATTTTCTCTCTTGAAGGCTGAGCTCATAAAGGGAATGGGGATTTCATTTCTTTCAGTGTTCCTTTGGGTCAATACAGCAGCATAACATCGATCAGAGGTGAATGTATATAGAGTAAAAGTTTGTGAAAAATTAGGACTCATTAAGGAAGGAGCCTCTACTATGGATTTTTTTATGGAATCAAAAGCTTGATTTTCCTACGGTACCCAATGATACTAAACATCATTTTTAATTAATTTTTTCAATGGCCTTACCATTTCTGAAAAACTCGGTACAAACCTTCTAACAAAATTGATCTAGCCGAAAACAAATTGCATAGATTTTTTGGAGGAGGGGGGAGGGTGTTTGGCAATGGCTTGAGTTCTTTTGGGATTGATGATCATCCCATCACTGGATACTATGAATCTGATAATTTTTCCTTGTTCCACTACAAATATAGACTTCTTAGGGTTGAGAGATATGTCGTACTTGTGGCATCGTTGTAGGACAGACCTAAGGTTATAGAAGTGATCTTTCTTATTTTTGGAGAAAACAATAACGTCATGAAGATAGACCACTACGGATTTATTGATGAGACCATGAAAAGAAATATCCATTTCTATTTGAAAAGTAGCCCCGACATTTATAAACCCAAAAGGCATTTTCCTGTAGGCTTAAGTACCCCATGGGGTACGGAAAGTGGTTTTTAACTGGTCTAGGGGAGACATGAGGACCTGGTTGTATACTGAAAAAATGCCTAGCAGTGATAGTCTTTCAGAACCAGATACCTCTGAAGAATTTGTTCCATTAGAGGAACATGATAATTGTCTTTTTCAGATGCTTGGTTCAAGTTTTGAAAATTGACACAGAGTCAAATTTCACCACTTTTCTTCCTTACAGGAACAAGATTAGACACTCATTGTGTGTGTCTTACTGGGAAGATTATCTTTGCGTTGAACAGTTTGTTTATTTCTTTCTTGAGTGTCGGTTCCAACTTAGGGTGCATCTTTCTCATCTTCCACTGAAAAGGTTGAGTCTCGGGTTTCATAGGGATGATGTGTTACATTATGTTAGGGTCAAAAGTTTTTAAATCATCGTATGTCGAAGAAAAGACATCCTTGAATTCTCTAAATAGTTTTATAAAAGCGGACCTCTCTTGCTCAGAACATCCTGTTCCCATATAAATATATTGTGGATTATCTTTAGTCCCTAGATTTACCTTTTCATGAGTCAAGGAAGAACTTTTTGTTTTACAATTTATCGATTTTTTGAATTCATCATGCAAATCATAAAACTTTTGTAGTCTTACCATGGATTTAGGGATAGAATTTACCATATCTGATGTTTATTCAAGAGATCTCAGGTCTGATATTACCATAAAATTACGGAGATCTTCATCGTGGGTGCCTTCATTAATAATCGCACCTTGGAAGGTGTCCTCCATGTGCAAAAAAATGATGATCTGATGATCATCATCAAACACTCTCCAGTTAGTGACATTGTCTGGGACTGATGGTCTGGATAATAACTCAATTGAAAATGCATTTGGAGAAATACCTTTTGCGTGAAAAAGTTTGGAAGCAACGTTATCTAATAAATCATCCTCATAATTGTTTAATCTCGAAATGGAATTGATGTTAAATGTAGAAAACTTGTGCATTAGATTCCATACCTTGGATTGATAAATTTTTAGGTGTGGTGATAGGTAATGTATGGCGTTTCTTACCTATCTGACCACAATTTCTGAATCACTGAATACCATTAAGTTATGTATGTTCATATCTACCGCTTTCTTGAGTCCTTGCAAAAGTGCCTCTTATTCGGCGGTGTTTTGTGTAAATTTAAACTCTAATTGACAGGCGATCAAAGTTTTATTACCTACCAGGTCGATGAGTACACATACTGCACCAACTCCTTCTTTAGATTTGGATCCATCGAAGTAGAGAGACCATATGTGAGCTTCGTCGGAAGTGTTTGGCACATTTGGTAAAGCTCCTGACTGTGTGCATGTCATGAGCTCCGACTATTGTTCCGGATCAGTGATGGAGGAGGTTTCATCCATGAAGTTACTGAAAAAGTTGCTCATTCCCTCCATTTCGAGTGAATTAGTGGAAGCATTAAATGGTTAATTAGAGTCATTCAAATATGTCATGGTGTGCTTGAGGTAACGCTCATGATTAATCCTAATTTTGTTTGGATTTCCATTCTCTGGTAGCCACAAATGAGATCAGTCTATCGCAAAGTATCCATGCAATTGTTCGAACCAATCCCTACTTAAGAATAAACCATACACTTTAGGGATGTCAACAACAATGATATCAATAATTTGGTGAACCTTGGGATTAGAGGATAGCCGAATGAGTACATTCTTTAGCTCACAAATTACCTTAACATTCGTTCGATCGAGCTGAATGATTTTAAGACTAGAAGGTTGAACTTTATCATTGATTTTTTGGCAAACAGACAAAGGCATCACATTTGATGATGTGCCAGAATCTACCATGCAATTATGTACATTTCTATTGAAAATTCCAAAAGTTAATAAAAAAGGTGGGACATTCTTGTGAGTATTAACAACAAAATTCTGCTGATTTTTAGTCACTAACCCTGAAATTACTTTATTTACATTTGATACAGTTTTTTCAGTGAGGTCCCTTTTATCTGAGGGTTCAGGTGTTGTTTTAGTAGGGACCTTTTGAGCCATTTTAGGACTGATTTCTACAATTTTCTTGCTATTCAGATTGTTGTTTTTACTTTTTCTTTACAATGTTCTAAATCATTTTCTACAGAAGAAAGGGAAACTTCAAAAGTTCGTAAACAAAAATATTAGCTCTAAGTTTATTTAGGTCTTCGATCAAATCATATTCTAAACTTGAGGCTGCTAAATTCCATTTTGTTTCATTTTGTTTACGTTGTTTCTGAGGCACATTAGTACTTATTTTGGAAGAGGGTTTACTCTGAGTTTTGCTTCTGGTGTTGTAAGGATGGACAATTTCAAAATTATCTTGAAAATACGGTCGAAAAAATGCTCGAAGAAATTGGGAGATGATTCCTCTCCTTCGATTGTTTCCTCTTCAACCACATATTCAAAATTCTCAAGGGGGACTAAGTTATCATGTGCTTCAAGGATAGTCTGTATAGCGTATTGTAAGCTTTCAAAATTGATACCCTTAGGGGTTGGGTTTGGTGGGTTTGAGGGAAAAGGTTTTCTAAAAGAAGGTTTGTAACTTCCTTTTCTTAAAGATCCTTATTTAGATGATCTCTTCAAGTATATGACTTGATTTGATAATTTTTGGACGACCTTTTATAAACTTTCCAAATCTGAGTTTTCTGATTGAGTTTTGGTTTGGGGAGGTCTAGGAAGAATTTCTATTTTCTTCTTAGAAGATGGGGTTATTTCTGCCTCATTACTAAGATTATCTTTCAAGCTAAAAATATCTTTTTCGATTTGGCTTGCCTCCTCGAAGGCTTCCAGTAACATTGACTTCTTAGACCTTTTAACCCAAATTTCTACATTATGGTGTAAAGCTTTGGTGTAATATGCCACAATGAGGTTTTTTGTAGGCTTTGAATCAACGAGGATTCGATTTTTTAACATGAGGAACCTTTGGTTAAAATATTTTACTTTCTTCTTAGGGTTCATCTTTAAGCTGGAGAGTTCCATGACTAAGACTTCAGGAGATTTATCATCTCCGAACTTCTCTAGGAAACAGGACTTGGATTTTTCCCAAGATAGAATGGTGTGAGGTTGTTGGGCGAAATACCATGTAGAGGCATTGCCCTCAAACATGTAAGGAAAAAGTCTACATACTACAACTTCATGTTCTACACTTTGGAGTCTAATGGCTAGCATTAATTTTTTTATGTGATCTTCGGTGATTTGTTTAGAATCAAGATCTAACTTAGGTAACCATTTCTCTAGGTGTTTTGGTAAAGGGTGCTGGGGTCCAGGTATGGCCACAACATCTTGGTCGAGCCATGGTCTGGCGGGATTGTTTTTATTTTCCATGGGTGTAGGTGGTGTCGAAGGCTGAGATGTTTCAGATGACACACTGCCTTCGTCAGAAGATTCTCCTTCTGAAGAGGATGGAGATGAATGAGGTGGTGAAGGTGGAATACCATATCCTTCGACTCCAAGAGTAGGGGTATGGTCATGATCTATGGGATTTAAAAGAAGACCAGTCCCTTCAAGTTGCTCTCTGATATCAGAGAAATATAGAGGTTGATTCAGTGGCCAACCAGGTTGTCTGATATGAGCCAAATCACTGTGTGTCCATAAAAATGACTAACGAACAATTTCTTATACGTCGGAACATTGAGGATTTGGTGTTACTGGCTCAACGGGAATCTGGGGATTTTCGTTTGAGGTAGTTATTGTTTGAGAGGTAACATTGTTGTTAGAATGACTCCTTGTTACTATAGGGGAGTGAGTGTGTGGGGGATAAGTCTTGCGACTTCCACGTGCCATCAATTGTATTCAGGCCCTCCTTCTACCACCATTTGTTGACAGGCGAAAATGACCGTTCGTCAATTGGAAGAACAAGTTCGGTCCAGGGTTGTTTAAATAACCCAAGTTGTTTGGTATAACTCGTCCTGACGGGTTTAATGACTCATTTAGCCAATATAAAAGTCTTAAAGAGACAAATTAAAGAATGAAATAAATAACTAATTACTAATTACTATAAGTATACGTACATAAGTATGACGTAATTATTGTAGATCTATTAAATAGCATATTTACTTATCTTATTTATGTACATGATATATGCACTGCAAGTTTTAATCTAAACTTACAAAACTCAATGAGAAAAATGATTTCTTTGAAAAAAATAAAATAAAAGAAATCACATAAGATATTTTTTTTTGTTTTTTTCTTTATCAATCTAAACTAATAAGAAAAAATCCTATGAAAAAAAAATATGTGGATAGTCAAAAGAAAAACCATATATTCGAGTTTCAGTGTTGATTAAACGACAGAAAAACATAAATAAGCTAACCTGTTAGTGAGTTAACAATATGCATCCAAAAATCCACATGATTAGAGAACATCCAACCACCTTGTCCAAGAGGGAAACTTGTAATGAACCTTAAAATTGTTCTGAATAAATGCAGAACAATGTGTTGGCAGTTGAGTTTTAATAACATAACGAATGATGCAAATAGTTGTTGTGAACTTATAATTGCAAGAGATTACATTTCAGATAAATCTAATTGTAACAATGTGCATTTAATCATTCAACTAAAAATTAAAGAGAAAACCTATCATTTGAGTTGAATAAATGATCACTCTGTTTAATATCTGAAGCATCAAATACAGATGATATTTAAAAACAAATTATCCCAAAAATGAAACATATTGTGAAGTCTAAAGCTATCAAAAAACTATTAGTTTATCAGGATAAACAAACCATAAACGAAAACACCATTTGCAAGAAGCTAAAGTTGAAATGCAAATCTCTATTCCATTCAAGTTTGTGAATTAATCGTCCACCTTCAGCCCTAGGCCAAGATGTCTTCTATTACCAAATACTATGTGTTTAAAGATTTTAGGAAAACTTAGTATCCTATATTCTAAGATAGGATCAAATCCCAAGATGATTTACTAATTAGAAAAATAGAGGGTGATAAAACCACTCAATATCAAACTGTATCTCCGAAAATTATAAAAGGTTTGTTTCTATTTTATAAAATGAGCCAAAAGAAATGGCTAATTAACTAAGCCTATAAATACTCCATCTTTTGAGATCACCACAAGGGACATGATATCCTGAAAGAAAATGAAATGAAGAAATTAGGCATTTATTCAACTAATATTTTCCAATTTTTTTTATGAGAGTTGACTGGCTACATAATCTCTTGATTCTGTAGCTAGTCTTATTTTAAACAACAAAAATCTAATTCAAATCATATTAATAAAAAAAAATCAATAAAAGCACAACTAAGATAAAAAAAAATCTTTACCTTTCAACTGAATACTAAATTTGACTCATAAAACTTCAGAGTTGATCATTGCTTTGACACACTCAACATTTTTTATGATGACATTTCCAGTTCTTTTCACGCGTTTTCCTTGCCTTTGTGCACTGATATTGAGTTCATGTTTTTCACTTTTTAATGAGTCAATTTGATTTGCAAGGGTTTTTATCTTTGCTTGAAGGAAAGGGGCATCTATGTAATATTTTCCTATCCAATGAAAACACACTTCACAATGTGGATCTGGAACAGTTGGTTGAGGAAACACATGACTATGTGTCAAAACACTACCACTATCCACTGTGGGTTTTTGACTGAGTTTGATATCTAGAAAATCTTCGTTATGCTTTAGTCATGGTGGCAGATTATCTACAAAATTGTATGTCTGACTGAGATCTGGTTTATGGTAATTTGGGTCTTCCCTTGACAATAACTTTTTGATCTCAGAATCAGAGCTCTCAGGGACCTTGATCGATTTGATTTAGTTCACATGAGATTTATTTTTATTGCATAAACTCCTCGAGATTAATCTCCCACATCTTTTTTTATTAAACCCTATGTCTGAATTATTCTTTGACAATTTGCGTGAGTGCCTATTTATGGTCTTTGAAATGGTGTTAGGACAAACATACTGCTCATACTCAAGATATTTAATGAATCTAGGGTTAGCATATTGTTGTTTGAACATAGGCTCATCAAGCACATTCTTATCACAAGGTTCTTTGCATAAGAGAATTGGTCTGTCACTAGAAGGAACAAGGGGATTTTCCAGCATAGGCTTATCAACCACAGGCATCTCTACAGGATTTGATGTAACAAAGTTGTTGCGAGTTAGGAAAGTATCCCAATCGTTGCCCTGTAATTTCAAATGTTGGGCTAACAATAACCTAATTAATCCATGGTGGAATAAACTAGAATTCAAACTCTACTTTTTATATCTCTTAGCCAGTTGATATAAACTCCTCAATAAATAAAAATCCATGTTTTAATGAAAACCAATGAAGTGCATTAACATTCTTATGTGGTAAAGGAAAACAAGCACGTAGCGTTTTTCACAAGTAACAAATTTCCTTAACACATCAGTAACCATGCCATCTATATTTCAATAGAGAAATTGGCATACCTTTGTCACAACACTAGATCTTCCAAGAGGTAATGAACAGACTCCATGGCACCTCATCCAACTTGGAATTCTTAAATATTTTTTGCTTGGTAAGGGGAAGGTTCATTGCCTCTCTCAAAAATTCCTTGGTGATTTCCAATTGAACGTCACCCACTTTTGCTCGACATCCATCGAAAGAGAGGGCAAACTCCTAGGCTACTTGCAAGTTGTAACCCTGGATTTTTTTGAGAAACTCAACCCAACCCTAACTCTTGAGGTCATCACTCACATTGTCATACAAAAGAAAGGTTTGGGATCCATTTGGTTTGACACAGACGACAGAGGCCATAAGGTTTCAGACAAGCAATCATGAAGGTAGAGAGATTTCACTGTGTGTATGAAGGGTTTCAAAAACAGAGGAAACCAGAGAAAAAACCAAAGTAATAATTGTCATCAATACCTTAGTGCGACCAAAATGAGAGCATAGGGGGTTTCAAAAAATGAAAAATCGGGCGTTTTGTACAATGAATTCCAGTAGTACAGGACGAAACCCAAGAATTTAACTTGGAATGATGAACCTACCGATTCAAACCACCACCTCAAACATAGTACATAACAGGACCAAGTGTGTTTTAATCCCATCATTGTGTAAAGGGTGGTGTTGATTTTCTAAGGTTAGGAGAAGAGGTTCTTTATGAACCAACGCATAAAAACCATTCGAAATAAAAATGATTTACCAACAATTATAAATGAAACAAAACCATAGTCTATTGCCAATTGATTCTTGGTGTATCATTTAAGTACTCAAGAAATATCTCATAACCCATGAGCAACTTAAAACAACTTTATTATTGATAGGAGATAAGATTCAAAGCAAAACAACATTCCTTTAAAGATTTGTAAGAACATTTACCCTTCTAGAGAAATAATCCTTAGACACAATTGAAATACAATTATAAGTTTCAATGCTTCATTCATGCTTTTAGTCATGAACGAAGCATGAAAACAAAAAATAGGAAAAATAGAAACACCCTTTTACAGCTGAAAATTTACCTTCAAATAGCAATATTTATATGACAAAGCGTAGGCAGCTACAAAAATTATTATTTGTCGCTTTAAAAGGTGAAAATATTGTGGGGCTTCCAACAGACCCTTGAAACTGGACCAATAGATTTCTGGATTGGTGCTTCAGGTTTTCTGGTGCTTTTGGTTTTCTGGTACTTTTGGTTTTCTGGTACTTCTGGTTTCTTGGTACTTCTGGTTTTTTGGTACTGGTGAAAACTAGGGTTTCACTTTCTGGGAGTTCTATCCATTGAAATGGTGCGTTGAAGGTGCCATTGAGTTCCTTAGGCTAGGGATCACTTTTCTAGATGATCTTTGGGATGAAATTCCTCTTTAATAAAAAAACATAATTTTCTTGTATGACAACAATGACATTTTTCTTTTTCTGTGAAAGATGCTCTCTTCAGCTTAGCTCTGATAGCATGTTAAAGTTTTTTTATTAATATTTTTTTATTAATTCTTCATGATAAAAACATCATAATATGGATCTTACTGAAAGAAACACAATCATAGACTACACAAGCATTTATCCTGGGAAAACCTTAAGGGGAAGAAAACCCAACAAAACTTCTTTAATATAGATTTAATAAGCAAGTGCAGTGTCTCTCACAAGAGATATCTCACCAAACAAAAAATCCACGAGAAACCCTAACCATAATAGAGTAGCACACCACTTATACCAATATAGTCCTTCACCATGATAACCTTCACCTTTATTGAGATACTCTTCCTTGTAGTTGCATCACTTCTCCTTGTAGTTGCGTCACTCTCAGACTTGCACACTTGATAGAGAGAGCTTGATGAGTGTGTGTACAAATGAGGCGCTAAGCATATTATAAATACAAGTTGTGCCCCCCCAATAATTAGGTCAGGCCCAACCTATACACTTTACCTTTCTAATTTACATTTGACTTTGTCTAGGCACAATAGGGCCGGCTTGTCAATATAATATATATATATATATATATATATATTATCTTTTACTTTATCAACAAAAAATGATAAGAATATTCTTTGAAGTTACACAATATTTTAAGATATAATCGATAATATCAGGAGGCTCTGCTCACACAAGAGTTAATCACACGGTCGTGTGAGGTTGGTTGAAGGGATATCCCCCTGATATCTTCTTAGCGTCAAAGATATTTCTTGGGATCTATTCGTATCTAGAGATATTGGTAGCGACCTTACCTCCATGAGAGGTGGTGATTTCAAGGTTTCAATATTTTCTACCCTACCCATATGGTGGAACTGACTTATGATTGTTCTCTTGTGCATCGTTTATACAATGGTTTATTAGTTGCTTGACTCAGGTGCCACACAGGTGACTTGCAGGGGTTATTCTGTAGGTACCCTAGGTCAAATAAGGGTCAGAAAACAAACAATCTTTATGGAGGATTACCTCTTTGGGGGTATTTTATTGAATGGTTGTTAAGCCCACGAGGGCCCTTATAATGGATTATTTTACCTCTGATCTTTAACAGGGAGTCTCAGGCCCCTCTTGGGAGAGACATACCTTCTTCAGGGAGGGAGGTCACTCTCGGCCACTTTACCTCGTTTGTATACATATTGGCCATTTGAATTTTGGTGTGCTCTTTGATTACTGGTTGGCCTTAGGATTGATTTTTCCTCTTTAGAGTCTTAAGTCATCGTGGAGTCAGACCAACATCCCTACCTGTCTCGTTTCTTGTTACAGTTACCACAAGATTTTGAGTCTTTTCCTTATAAAAGGTGTAGAGTTATTAGGTGTGGTACACACACATCCACTGTTCATACTTGTGATTCTACAAGGATGATTATTGAACATAGTCTTCAAGATACTAGGATCCCTTCGACTCCGACACCAACTATAGTTAATGGCACCCCTTCGACCCCTGCAACCACAATGGTTTTAGTGTCAGAGGCACCTATCATTACTACGAATCGGCCTATAGTGAATGCTAAATATCTTTCCTTGAACCCTTTTGGGTCTCTTGGTCACTAATCTGGCTATAATGTTCAGTCCATCCCTATGGCCTCTAGTCCTTTTTCTTATGGTATGCAGAAATTTACTTTGCATTTTTTGAACGCTATCCTAGCTGTTGGCCATAATGATAGCATTGGGATTGGGGGCACTACACCTACTTACACTCCATTTTCATTTGGTGGCTATCAAATCCCTCAAACGATTCCAAATATGGGAGGCATTCCTACTTTTAACCCCAGCCCTAATCCTCTTGCTTCTGGGTGGAACAACCAACCTGGTGGACAAGCCTCTACTCATGTTCCATCCTACACCCCTACCTACTCAGTGCCCATTTTGACCAATACATTTGGCATGAAGAATCCACCTCTATCCTCCGGATTCACACCCAGAGGAGGTCAGTTTCACACTTTGGGAAACCCCCAACATGGATCCAATCTGGCTAGGGGAAATTTTTATAAGCCCCATCAGAACATTCCTATTGGAATGATGCCCAACCAACCTTTTATGAATCATTTCGAAGGAGGGTATTATAATCCCGGATAGGGCCATCGTGATTACCATAACCCTGGATGGGTTGTAGTTCCTCAAGAACAATCTTACTTGAGATATTGGGGCCATGTGTCACAACCCCATCTCCCTTTTCTGGCCATGCTTAATCGGCCGGAATTCTCTAAGTTGATTAACGATCCTATGATTCATGATCCTAGATGTCCCCTCGTCACCACCAAGATTCCTCGGACATTCTGAAATTAGAAGTTAAGAATGGAGAGGATCTTGGTGATCACGTTACTACCTTTCACCTATGTTTCTCCTCGAATTCCCTTAATGACAATTCTATTCGATTAAGATTATTTCAACTCACCCCTATTGGAGTCAATGTGAAATGGTATATCGAGATACCTAGGGGGGCATATGGAACCTTTAGTCAAATGGTATTGGTCTTCCTTAACCACTTCCAATTGTCGGTTCATTATGATACTGACCTAGAACTTATGTTGACTTTACGCCAGGACACAACCACTCATATATTGGACCATATCCAGGAGTGGCGTAGATGGAACAGGTTGATTAAGACTCCTATACCCCCAACCTTTCTTTTAGAATGGTTCCTTAAGTCTTTTCACCCTCCAGTTTCAAAGGATGTTTCTACTGTCGGGGTTACCACTGAGGAAGAAGTGATTTTTAAATCCCAACAGCTAGATCTGATATACAATCAGTCTAGGATGTTATAACACATTATTTTGGATGCACTGTGACCAAATTACGACCCTATACATAAGCCCGAACCTCATGATAATGGAATTGTGGGTACCGCCAATGTAAAATACGTAGACTCAGCGACAATGAATTTCAAAGAGTTGTCTCTAAACTTGTTTGTAGGATGACCAACTTCGTCTATGTCTTCCAATCCCACTCAGTCAACAGATGTACACTCTGTGCAATTGTCGGCCAACCCAAATGGTAAGCAACAACCAGGAGGGAATAAGAAGAAAGGACGTAATAATCGCAAGGGTGGGAAAATAATAATAAACCCAAGGAAAATGGTAATAATGAGAAGACAAATAGTAATGCTAGAGAGGGAAAATGAGAAAGACGTAAGGTGAAGTTTCCCTATAAGATTTGAATAGATGATCACCTTACCCATTTATGCCCCAAACTTGCCGAAGTTGCGAGGCTATTATCTCTACCGCCTTCTGTGCTAATGAATCCATTCCCACATAATCAACACATGGCCTCGAGTTCCTCAAACACCGAAAATACGGTTGGTGGGAGTCAAAACCCACTATTGCAAGATGGCGATCGTTTGTGTATCAATATGGTCAATGTGAAATTTAATGTAGCCACTCAATCTCGAGATTATATCTCTTCACAAGATATTCATGGTGTAGAATCGCCTCTTCCTCCTTCATAAATGAATTTATATATTGAAAAACCAAAGCCACCACCTCATATTCTAAAAGGAGTAATCAAGTGCTCTACCCACAATCCAAATGAAATATCCACCCAAAACTACTCTATTGTTGAGGATCTGGGTCAAACCCCTTGTGCGATGTCGACTTTGGAGGCACTCCAGACATGTCCTTCATAGAGGAATTCCTTACTATCTATGTTAGGAGCTCTAGAACCAAATGACTCAAAATTTATCAAGTTTGACATCACATATGTGAAGCCTCACTTGCCTTACCATGTGGCTTTACAAATCCACGTGTGGTACTTAAAGTATACCATCAAACATGCGCTTATTGATGAAGGCGTTGCTACATGTGTGATTTCCCTGATATGTTGGAAAGCTCTTGGTTCTCTAACTATTTCTAAGTCATTGAACATGTTGACTACCTTTGAAGGTCATTCCTTCCATCCTCATGATATTCTCCCTACCTTTTCGGTCCAGTTGGGTGGGAATATGGTAGAGCTGGAGGTAGTGGTAGTTGATGCACCTCTTGATTATAAATTGTTACTAGGATGCAATTGGACCTATGCCATGGTCATGATTGTATCATTCGTCTTCCGTACTCTTTGTTTTATTCATGAAGGGGAGATCGTGATGATCGACCAGTTATCCTTTGCCTACTCTATTCCTAATGCATCTATTGGACCTTTGATCCTTGTGATCGACAATTATCAGCCGACAACTGAGAATATTGTTGTTAGAATGTATTCTTACTTTATGGGTACTTTCGACTTCAAGGCATTGAGTCATCATGTTTATGCCATGTCTGGTAGGCCAATATCGACAGGGAGGTCCATTCCTTTCCACAATTCCTATTTTAGTAATCCATGGACCCTACCTTCCTTGACTTTGTCTTGTGAAGGTCAGTTGCATGCAATAATGGCCATGCCACTACCGACAACAAATATTGTGTATTTTTTCTTGACTCTTCCATCGATCCCGATCATGTTACCTCACTGACAGACGAGGAGGATCCCATTCTTAGGACAGTGTGGGAAACTTTGGTGTCTTGTTCACATGATTTCTTCGATGAGACTTTTCCTTCAAACAAAGCTATCATTGAAGCCATGAATGGTTCCAACAAACCTTGGGATGATATTCATCACCGCTCTTATTTTCTCCCAAAGCTTGAAAGAATCCAACAGGATGACTTTCAAGCTACTTTGACTGAGATATTTGGTCACGTCATAGTTCCACTTGATACACAGGACATTTATGCCGAAGGAAATATGGTGAGTATTTCTCCTACCATCACGATCGATATCTCTTGTATCCTTGGAAAGATTGAAAACGTAAATATTGGTGCAGATTATTCGCCAGAAGAAATCCTGATCTACACCGAACTCTTCAAGGAATTCCAAGATGTGTTTACTTGTTCATATGAAGAGGTGATAGGAATCGACCCTCGTATTTTCAAGAATGAAATTAGAACTTATCTGGATGCTAAACTTGTTTGGCAACGTCTTAGTGTTGTTAATCCCTTGAAGGCCCCTGCTATTAAGGCAGAGGTGAAGAAGCTGCTTAATGTTGGCTTCATCTACGGGGTTCACTTGAATGAATGGTATCCAATCCTATTCCCATAAATAAGAAGCAAGGAAATATCCATGTATGTATGGAATTTCATGACCTAAACAAGGCTTGTCCTAAAGACAACTTCCTGACACCTTTCATCGATCATATTATTGACAAGTGTGAAAGGAGTGAAGTATTTTCTTTTATGGATGGATTTTCATGGTATAACCAAATTCAAATTAAACCTGAGGATCAGCACAAGATGACATTATTTTTCCTTGGGGTACTTTCGCATACCAAAAAATTACTTTAGGCCTTAAAAACATTGGAGCAACCTTTCAACATGCCATGACTTTCTCTTTTCACTATCTTAAACACATAGTCGAATCTTACCTTGATGATCTTCCTGATCACTATCTCAAGAGAGAGGATCATGTTACACACCTTCATCTTGTTTTTGAAATATGTCGTTACTATAGAATTTGGATGAACCCTCACAAGTGCATCTTCTACATTAAGTCTGGTCGTATTTTTGGATTTCTAGTTTCTGAGACCAGGATCATGGTAGATCCATTAAAGTTTGAGGCAAGAATTTGATTGACTCCCTCGTGCACTATTAGACAACTTCAAGGTTTACAGGGGAAAGCTAACTTTATACATTGGTTTATAGTGAATTATGCCAATATCAGTAAGGGTTTCATGCATTTTTTGAAGAATGAAACCCATTTTATCTGGGATGAGAGATCCCAAGAGTCCTTCAATGCTTTGAAGATATGATTGGTATGGTTTTGGTTCAGGAGGATGATGAGCTCCGCAAGCACGTTATATACTATCTTAGTCAAAACTTAGTCGGTCTGAACCAAATTATTCTCACGTTGAAAAGATAGCTTTGGTTGTTGTGTAGATAGTCCAACGTTTGATTCATTTTATATTATTTTGCAAGACTATTGTGGTTTTCGATGTCAATACATTTCAATACTGCCTTACCAGGCATATCATAGGGGGAAAATATAATAAATGGATTGTCATTTTATAAGATTTTGATCCCGGTTTCGCTTCTATGAAATCCAATAAATCACTAGTATTTGTGGAGTTAATATCTGAATTTCCATGATTAGATGAGGATGTTATCCATGTTGATTTGTTTGTGGATGAAAAAAAAATTCTTGTCTCTTCATCCGACCCCTGGTATGGTGAAATTGTTCTCTATCTTCAGACTTTGAATTTCCCTCAACATCTCTCACGAGATGATCGACGACATGTGAGGTACTGAGCTAATAATTATACTATCGTCGGTGGCACTTTGTAACTCCGAGGAATAAAAAATATGTTTATTCATTTTTTAACTCACGGAGAAGCTGAGTCAGTCCTGAACGATTGCCACAGTGGGGCTTGTGGTGGTCACCTATCCGGGCTTGTGACAACCCAAAAAATATTGCGAGTCAATTATTTCTGGCCTACTATTTTTAAATATTGTATTGAAGCAGTTAAGAAGTGTCACCCCTCCTAGGTGTTCACTTGGAAAATGTTCTCGCATCCAGTCCCTCTTCACCCAGTCATTACCATTAGTACCTTCACCAAGTGGGGGGTGGACTTCATGGATTTCAACACAACTTTGGCTAGGGGGAATCAACACATTATCGTGTCCATTGACTACTTTACTAATTGGGTCGAGGCCATGCCTATAGTTAAATCTGATGGGAATACTACCACCTTCTTCATATTCAATCAAATTATCGCCCAATTCGGTATCCCGAGTGATATTGTCATTGATCATGGCAGTCACTTTTAGAACAAAATTATGGAAGAGGTAGCATCTAATATGGGGTTTAGAAATGGTCATTATTCTCCTTATTACCCCTAAGAAAATGGACAAGTAGAGGCTGTCAACAAGTCTCTCAAGACAATTTTGCAAAAAAATGTCAGCCAAAGTAAGTCCGACTGGCACATTATGCTATATCATGCACTTTGGGTGTATTGAACCCTGGCCAAGACTACCATCAATTTTTCCCCTTTACAGTTAGTACATGGTGTGGAGTCTATATTAACTATTGAATGAGAAATCCCTTCTCTTGATTTGGCAGTCAAGCTCCTACCTGACACTTTTGATCTCGAGTGATGCCTTGTACACCTAGAGAGTCTTGACGAGCAGCGTTGAGATGCCTCTATAGATATAGAGGAGAGAAAAAGACATGTCAAGGTCCAGTACGATAAGTTTCTCTATCCTTGATTGTACATTGAGGGTGACTTGGTCCTCTTGTATGATCAAGCCAAATAATCATTGGGGGCAGGCAAGTATAAAACCATGTGG
>ML819969.1:43217-77717 GCA_009831015.1 Picea engelmannii | reverse complement strand
TGGTTTTGTATATATTTATCATACAACTTGATTACCGAATCAAAATGTTGCAGGATACTTCAATGCCTATACTTCAAAATGTTGCAGGATACTTCAATGCCTAAACGAATGTATATATTTATCATATTTATCATACTTCAATGACTTAACTATGATGTACAATTCCTTATCTTATTTGGGGTATATTATGATTGCACCAACACAAGTTTCAAGTGTTATGCTATTCAACTCCTTCTTTGTATCAAAGGTTCCGCCATTATGTATCATGCGAAATTTGCTTTGATTTCAAATGAAATTTCAAGTTTCATTAGATTTAATATTGATGCATTACAATTCTTTCATGTCAAAGCTTCAGTTAATTGGTTTTCAGTTACAATGAATTGAAAGGTTATACTTACCTTTTCTAATGTGCATTGAAGAGACATTTCATTCCTAAATAATTTGCTAACCCCATGAATTACCTTGGTTCAATTAAATTATCTTGAATCAACCAATTTACAACGAATTTTATATTTCTTAGGTCAATACAAAATTCACATCTTCTAACTACAAAATCCATACAAAACAATAATTGTTTTCCCAGCTCATATTTCTTCATTTTGGCTTGCAATTAATTGTGGGTTAATATGGCATTACCATATTACAATGCAATATGGTATTCCATATTACAATGTAATATGGCATTACCATATTACATTGTAATATGGCATTACCATATTACATTGTAATATGGAAATGCCATATTGCATTGTAATATGGTATACCATATTACATTGTAATATGGTATACCATATTACAATGTAATATGGTAATACCATATCTCGTGTAATTTTTTTTTAAAAACTTAATGCCATCGTCGCAATATCGACGATAGTTCGTCGGAAGAAAAATTTCATTTTGACCACCATGGCAATAACGACGAACTTTCGTCGCAAGTTGCCACAGTTTTTCGTCGCACATACAACATCTTCGCCGTAACATTGGTCTTGATGAATCAATGTCGTTGCTATTGCCATGGGTATTCGTCGCAAGTTGAAATGGTTTTTCGTCGCACATATAGCATCTGCGTCATAAGTTTTTGACTTGTCAAAACTTTTCGTCGCAATTGCGACGATATTTTGTTGTAATTGCCACGGTTGTTCGTTGTACTTACAACGATATTTCGTCAGAATTACGACGATGCAAAGGGTTAATCGAACTTGAATCTGGTGACATGTGGAGAGATAATTTCTTTGATGTTTCCATGCACACATGGATCATCGATAAAGCGACGAAATTATTCCGACGAAAAAAAAACTTGGCTTTTGTAGAAATTGCGACGAATATGTGTGGCAATATCAACAAAAACTGTCGTAAATTTGGTCATATGTACTAGTGAAGGAAGTGATCTCCGCGTCGAATAGTGTCAGTTGTCGTACAACATCAAGCCCTTCAAAGACGAGGTATTGTGTGATGTTGCTCCTCTCGAAGTTTGTGATGTTCTTTTGGGCCAACCTTATTTATGGAAATGTCATGCTATATATGAGTCTAGGCCTCGTAGTGTTATTATTACTTTGAACAGAAAATTGTACAGGATACCCGAGGCTGTCCCACCTAGTGTTATTTCCTTGATCTCTGCTAAGAAATGCAGGAAGGTCATCTCTCAGATGGGGAAGTTTGTCTACTTTGTGATTCGCTCTCAGAATAAGAGAAAAATCACAGCCACATCCAGGGTCTCTACGGCTGACCTCTCCACATAGTAGAAGCAAGTAGATAAGGTCGTGGAAGAATACTCAAATATCTTCTCCTCACCTACCGAGGTACCTCTGCACTGCCAGGTCAAGAACCCTATCGATCTGACCCCCGACGCACCACTGCCCAATGGGCCAACCTATCGCTTCTCTCTATTAGAGAATGAGGAGATCAAGCGACAGATCCAAGAATTTCTCCACAAGGGGCACATCCATCCCAGCTCATCACCTTGCGGGAGCCCAATCATGATGGTACCGAAGAAAGATGGAACCTGGCGACTTTGCATTGATTATCGGGCTCTGAATAAAATCACATTCAGAAATCGGTACCTAATTCCCCGAATCAACGACCTCCTTGATCAGCTCATGGGGGAAAAATACTTCAGTAAGATTGATCTGAAGTCTGGCTACCACCAGGTCCCGATAGAATAGACTGATGTATGGAAGACTGCCTTCAAGTCAAAGGAAGGCCTTTTTGAATGGTTGGTCATGCCCTTTGGTCTGACAAATGCTCTAGCCACTTTCATGAGGATGATGGACGATATCCTGTGACAATTCACCAATGCTTTTGTAGTGGTGTATCTAGATGGCATTATCATTTACAAAAAGACTTGGGCCGAACACTTGCAACATATTCAGCAGGTTCTGCACACCCTGTGACAACACAAGCTATATGCCAACTTGGAAAAATGCTCCTTTGACATGGACAAGGTCCATTACCTAGTCTACATCATTGATCAACATGGCATACATGTGGATCCAACCAAGATCCAAGTCATCCGTGACTGGCCATCCCCAACAACACTCACTGAGCTTCGAAGCTTCTTGGGCCTTGCAAATTTCTACTACAGGTTTTTGTTAGGATTCTCCCATATTGCATGGGCCCTCAGCCAAATAACCAAGGGTGGTGGTAAGGAAAAAGTTGCATGGGGCCGGCCCCAACAACAAGCGTTTGATGATTTGAAGCAGCGCTTGTGATCAACCCCAATACTTTCACTACCACACCTGCAATAACCCTTTGAGATTGAGACTGATGCTTCAGACTATGCTGTGGGTGCCATTGTCATGCAGCACGGCCACCCCGTGGCCTATAATTGTGCAACACTATCAGATGTTGTCCGTAAGTACCCTACTCACGACAAAGAAATGTACTCCATTGTGAAAGCCTGCCGCTAGTGGAGACATTAAATTCTTGAGAGGGATACATTCATCCACATTTATCATAAGCCAATGTAGTTCATGCAGACACAAGGAAAATTGCAGAATGACTGCCATCAAAAGTGGTGCACATACTTGCAGCAATTCCACCTCAACATCAAGTATAAAACAAGAAGCAACAACCACGTCGCTGATTGCCTCAGCAGACCACCAGTCGCGACACTCACCACCATGCTAGACTCTTGAAGACATGAGACCTTTGGATGGCCCCAACTCCATGAGACAGACACAGACTTCGCCACCACCTACCAAATGTTGGGTGAAAGGCAGTTGTCGATAATTTCCATCTTTGGGATGGGTTGTTGTGTCGACTGGGCCATATACATGTTCCATCAAGTGAGCGAGTGAAGTTGATCTGGGAAGCCCACTACAGTTGGGTGGTAGGACACTTCAGCATTGAAAAGACAGTGGCAATGCTACAAAACCATTTCTACTGGCCGAAACTTTGACAGTAGGTCAACGAGTATATCAGGTCTTGCACTTCCTACACTATTGCCAAACAAACCACTAAGAAAAAAGGCCTCTACACCCCTCTTCCTACTCCCGAAAGGCCATGGGAATCCATCTCAATGGACTACATGTTGGGCCTCCCATCCACCAAGCGGGGAAATGACTGTGATTTTGTGGTTGTTGATCGCTTTTCTAAGATGGCGATTCTGGTTTTTTGCAAGAAGAGCATCACAGCAGAAGCCACTGCCAAGCTCTTCTTTGAACGGGTCTAGGTACATTTTGGAATCCCACAAAACATTGTCTCAGATCGAGATAGTCGATTTCTCAACACATTCTGGTCAAGCCTCTGGTTATTGCTCGACACCAAGCTCACCAAATCCACGACCTTCCACCCCCAGACAGATGGCCAAACTGAGGTCATAAATTGAATGATCGTGCATATCCCACGCATGTATAATTACAAGAACCCTCTCACATGGGATGAGAGTCTTCCCTATGTCCAACATAGCTACAATCGAGCCCTGCATAGCTCAACCGACCACAGCCCCTTTCTGGTGGGGTTGGGATTCCAACCATTGGGTCCCATAGATGTTGCACTTCCCCTTGCAGTCACCTCGACCAACTCCTCTCCTTCTCCAACTGAGGCTGACAAAGCCACCTGGTTCATTGAGAGGATCCAACACATCCGCCAACAGGTTCAGGATATCCTACGTAAGTCCAATGACAAGTAAAAACAACGCCATGATCAACATCGGGTTCCACATAAGTTTCAGGTGGGCGACAAAGTTTGGTTGCACTTGCAGAAAGAACGCCTTACATGACCCCATCAGAAGATTCACCCACTCCGTTATGGTCTGTACACCATCACCAAGGCAGTGGGGGATAATTCTTTTGCTCTCAACATTCTTCGTTTCCTTGGCCTGCACCCAGTGTTCGACGTGGACCTCCTTCGGCCTTATTTCCCACCATTATTGGACACCTCAGATGTAGAAGAACAACTGAAACCAACATAGCTCAACCCCAACTGCATATAACAGACATCCAATGATCATATTATGGAAAGATAGATGAAGGGCACTCGGCAACAAAGGATCCATCTTTATCGAGTGGTCAAAGCAGGGCAACTCCCGCACCAAGGCAAGTGGCTCACCTGGGGCCAAATTCAGCAGAAATTTCCTCATATGATGGGAGAACTCAACGCAATGGATACCATTGCTTATAAAGGATGGAGGATTGATCCAAGTGGATATCGGTGGTGACCCACCTTTTCCATCTGGCTCAAAAAAACTTTCTCGCAGTTTTGATAATTTACTATTTTTAGTAGTTTTTTGGGTCCTGAACTTCTGGAGCCGTTTTGAGGCCCTAAAGGACGTTTTTTGGGGTATGATGCAGTGGAAAATATTTTTCATCATGAAATTTTGTGCAACTGTTGTATTCCTCGGATAAATCTTTCCAATGGGTTATCATATGCCTAAAATGGAGATCATATGCAAACGTTACAACCCCGAGAAGTTGATGTAATGACTTACCCAAACGGGGCCCACATGACTTTTGGCACTTCATCTCCTAGGGTTAGGTTTTTGGATGTTTAGGGTTTTTGAAACTTTTGTTTATTGTAAAAATGCCTTGAGAGCCTCATTGTAATCATCTTCTTGTGAATGAGCGCAACCATCACATCTCTCCTTAGAGATAAGCCACCACCATTCCAACAAGCTTTTTTTCCACTGCATTTTACAGTTTCAGCTTATTTCCTTATTGAATAGAACACCAATTTTACTGTATCTCATTTATTCTATGTTAAGCATCTGGTAATAATCTGTAGTCATTTTGTTCTGCTCATAAAATACTGATCAGTTGTATTAGAGTAGTCTGCTCCTTGTCGTCTTAATGCATGTCCCCAACGAGGTCAGAGTACAAAGAGTTAGGTCTTGAGCTTGTTTCTCTTGAGTAAAAAATCTCTCGCACACCCAAGCGACCTCCCATGGAAGGAGAAAAGAAAGATGACGGGACAAGAGATCCTTTCAAACTGTTGATTGAGGAATCCCTCACGCAACAGAGGAACAATATGATGGATAATTTCGCGCAAATCCTTCGGCGACTACCAACAGGCGACGCATCTTCTTCGAGCGGAGGCATCACCCCCTTCAAGGTACAAATAAAATTCGATATTCCTATATTTGAAGGTCAGATAGATGAATATGTTGTAGACAAGTGGTTGAATCTTCTAGAAGGGTATTTTTCTATCCATAACTTTTCGAATAGAGAAAAGATTAGTTTTGCGCTACTCAAAGCCGCTCCCCATGTCAAATATTGGTGGGAAAATTTCTGTGAGAAAAAGGAAACAGAGGAACGCTCATTATTTACAGTCATGACCACTTAGGAATCCTTCAGGCATGATATTAAGGAACAATACTAACCTGTCAGAAGTTATGACGACTTGTATACCAAATGGACCACACTGCGGCAAGAAAGAGACCAAACAGTGCCATAGTTCACAAATATCTTCCATAGCTTGTGCACCAAGATGGGTATCAAAGATTCGGAGAAACATCTAGTTCTCAATTATCGTGGTGCTCTGCATAGATACATCCATATGGAAATGGAATTTCTGGACATCTCATCCTTGGGTGCGGCCTACCGATATGCCGTCAAAATCTTGCAAAAGCTCAAACAAAAGACGCGAAAATCTGGGACTGGGAACCCTTTACAAAAAAATCCAGGAAAGGGCGGCCCCAACCCACAGAACAAAGAACAGAGCAAATATGGACAGTATCAGGACAACCATTCCAAGCCATAAGCAAAGAAGGACACCGAAAAGACAAAGAAAGATACCGGGAAGTGGTGTGACTTCCATAAGAGCCCTTGGCATAACAATGCTGACTGCCGCTCAAAGTAGATGCTGGTGGCCGAAGTGAAAGCCTCTGAATCAGATGTGGGTTTTGACTCTGATTTAGAACCAGAAAGGGGAAAATGGATCATTGATGTGGAACCCAGTGCCACAGTTGCTACCACCAAGATCCAGCATGGTGAACCAGACGAGCCAGAAGAAGAAGAGTGCCTCTTACATTCATAGAAGTGGGTAAAAGGAACCCCACTGCACTTCATCGTTGATAGTGGTAGCCATAAGAACCTCATCTCAACAGAGGTTGTCGAGCAGTTGGCCTTGCCGACAATGTCGCACCCACAACCCTACAACATTGGATGGCTCCGCCAAGGAAGCGATCTCTACGTCAGCCAACAGTGTCGACTGTCGTACGACATCCAACCCTTCAAAGATAGACTATTGTGTGATTTTTCTCCTCTCAAAGTTTGTGATGTTCTTTTGGGCCAAAATTATTTATGGAAACGTCATGTTGTATATGAGTCTAGGCCTCGTAGTGTTATTATTACTTTGAACAGGAAATTGTATAGGATACCCAAGGCTGTCCCACCTAGTACTATTTCCTTGATCTCTGCTAAGTAATGCAGGAAGGTCATCTCTCAGACGGGGAAGTTTGTCTTCTTCATGATTCGCTCTCATAATGAGAGAAAAATCACAGTCACATCTAGGGTCTTTGTGGTTGACCTCTCCAGATAGCAAAAGCAAGTAGATAAGGTCGTGGAAGAATACTCAGATATCTTCTCCTCACCTACTGGGGTACCTCTGCACTGCCAGGTCAAGCACCCCATCGATCTGACCCCCGACGCACCGTTTCCCAATGGGCCAGTCTATCTCTACTCTCTATTAGAGAATGAGGAGATCAAGTGACAGATCCAAGAATTGCTCCATAAGGGGCACATCCATCCCATCTCATCACCTTGCGAGAGCCCAATCGTGATGGTACAGAAGAAAGATGGAACCTGGCGACTTTGCATTGTTTATCGAGCTCTGAATAAAATCACATTCAGAAACTGGTACCCGATTCCCAAAATCGACGACCTCCTTGATCAACTCATTGGGGCCAAATACTTCAGTAAGATTGATCTGAAGTTTGTCTACCACCAGGTCCCGATAGAACAGACTGATGTATGAAAGATTGCCTTCAAGTCAAAGGAAGGCCTTTTTGAATGGTTGGTCATGCCCTTTGGTCTGAAAAATGCTACAACCACTTTCATGAGGATGATGGATGATATCTTGCGACCATTCACCAATACTTTTGTAGTGGTGTATCTGGATGACATTCTCATTTACAGCAAGACTTGGGCCGAACACTTGCAACATATTCAGCAGGTTCTGCACACCCTGCGACAACACAAGCTATACGCCAACTTGAAAAAATGCTCCTTCGACATGGAATTGGTCCATTACCTAGGCTACATCATTGATCAACATGTCGTACATGTGGATCCAACCAAGATCCAAGTCATCCGTGACTAGCCAGCCCCAACCAAACTCACTGAGCTTTGGAGCTTCTTGGGCCTTGCCAATTTCTACTATAGGTTTGTGTTGGGATTCTCCCATATTGCATGGGCCCTTAGCCAAATAACTAGGGGTGGTGGTAAGGAAAAGTTTACGTGGGGCCAGCCCCAACAAAAAGCGTTCAATGATTTGAAGCACCACTTGTGCTCAGCCCCAGTACTTTCACTACCAGACTTGCAACAACCCTTTAAGTTTGAGACTGATGCTTCAGACTATGTTGTGGGTGCCATTCTCATGCAGCACGACCACCCCGTGGCCTATCATAGTGCGACACTATCAGATGCTGTCTGTAAGTACCCTACTTACGACAAAGAAATGTACTCCATTATGCAAGCCTGCCACCAGTGGAGACATTACATTCTTGGGAGGTAGACAGTCATCCACACTGATCATAAGCCACTGCAGTTCATGCAGACAAAAGGAAAATTGTAGAATGAATGCCATCAAAAGTGGTCCACATACTTGTAGCAATTCCACCTCAACATCAAGTATAAAACATGAAACACCAACCATGTCGCTGATTGCCTCAGCAGACCACCAGTCATGACACTCACCGCCGTGCTAGACTCCTGCGACCATGAGACCTTTGGATGGCCCCAACTCTATGAGATAGACCCAAACTTTTCCACCACCTACCAAATGTTGGGTGCAAAGGAAATTGTCGATAATTTCCATCTTCAGGATGGGTTGTTGTGTCGAATGGGCCATATATGTGTTCCATCAAGTGAGCGAGTGAAGCTGATCTGGGAAGCCCGCTACAGCCGGGTGGCAAGACACTTCGGTGTCAAAACGACAGTGGCAATGCTACAAAACCATTTCTACTAGCCGAAACTTTGACAGGAGGTCAACAAGTATATTAGGTCTTGCATTGCCTGCGCTATTGCCAAACCAACCACTAAGAAACATGGCCTGTACACCCCTCTTCCTACTCCTGACAGGCCATGGGAATCCATATCAATGGACTACATGTCGGGCCTCCCATCCACCAAGCAGGGAAATGACTGTGCTTTTGTGGTTGTTGATCGCTTTTCTAAGATGGCGATTCTGGTTGCTTGCAAGAAGAGCATTACAATAGAAGCCACTACCAAGCTCTTCTTTGAAAGGGTCTAGGTACATTTTGGAATCCCACAAACCATTGTCTCAGATCGGGACAGTCGATTTCTCATCACATTCTGGTCGAGCCTCTGTTCATTGTTGAACACCAAGCTCACCCAATCAATGACTTTTCACCCCCAGACAGATGGCCAAACTGAGGTCGTAAATGGAATGATCGTGCATATCCCGTGCATGTATAATTCCAAGAACCCTCACACATGGGATGAGAGTATTCCCTATGTCTAGCATAGCTACAACCGAGCCCTGCATAGCTCAACTGGCCACAAACCCTTTCATGTGGGGTTTGGATTCCAACCATTGGGTCCCATAGATGTTGCACTTCCCTTCGCGATCACCTCGACCGACTCCTCTCCTTCTCCAACTGAGGCTGAAAAAGCACCTGGTTCATTGAGAGGATCCAACACATCCTCCAACAGGTTCAAGATATCTTATAGAAGTCCAATGAAAACTACAAGCAATGCCATGATCAACATCGGGTTCCACATAAGTTTCAGGTGGGCGACAAAGTTTGGTTGCACTTGCAGAAAGAACACCTTACAAGAACCCATCGGAAGATTCACCCACTCTGTTATGGGCCATACACCATCACCAAGGCTATTGGGGATAATTCTTTTGTGCTCAACATTCCTCCTTTCCTTGGCCCGAACCCAGTGTTCAACGTGGACCTCCTTCGGCCTTATTTCCCACCATTATTGGACACCTCAGACGTAGCAGAATAGCTGAAACCAACAGAGCTCAACCCCAACTGCATACAACAGGAATCCAATGATCATATTGTGGACACATAGATGAAGGGAAATCAACAATGAAGGATCCATCTTTATCGAGTCGTCAAAGCAGGCCAGCTCCTGCACCAAGGCAAGTGGCTCACCCGAGGCGAAATTCAACAGAAATTTCCTCATCTGATGGGGGAACTCAATGTAATGGAGACCATTGCTTCCTAAGGTTGGAGGATTGATCCAGGTGGATATCGGTGGCCACCCACCTTTTCCAGTTGGCTCAAAACAACTTTCTCGCATTTTTGATAATTTACTATTTTTAGTAATTTTTCGGGTCCTGAACTTCCGGAGTCGTTTTGAGGCCCTAAATGACGTTTTTTGGGGTATGTTGCGATCAAAAAATGTAATCTTCAAGAAATTTTGTGCAACTATTGTAGTCCTCGGATAGATATTTCCAATGGGATATCATTTTCCTAAAGCAGAGATCATATGCAAAAGTTACGACCTAAGGAAGTTTATGTATTGACTTACCCAAACGGGGCCCACATGACTTTTGGTGCTTCATCTCCTAGGGTTAGATTTTTGGATGTTTAGGGTTTTTGAAACACCTATTTATTGTAAAAAGGCCTTGAGAGCCTCATTGTAATCATCTTCTTGTGAATGAGCACAACCGTCACATCTCTCCTCAGAGATAAGCCGTCACCATTCCAGCAAGCTTGTTTTCCACTGCATTTTACAGTTTTAGCTTATTTCCTTATTGAATAGAAGACCAGTTTTACTGTATCTCTGTTATTCTGTGTTAAGCATCTGGTAATAATCTGTATTCATTTCATTATGCTCATAAAATCCAGATCAGTGGTATCAGAGTGGTCTTCTCCTTGTCGTGTTAATGCATGTCCCCAACGATGTCGGAGTACAAAGAGTTAGGACTCGACCTTGTTTCTCTTGAAGAAAAAATCTCTCGCACACCCAAGCGACCTCCCATGGAAGTAGAAAAGAAAGATGATGAGATAGGAAATCCTTTCAAACTATTGATTGAGGAAGCCCTCATGCAACATAGGAACATGATGATGGATAATTTCACGCAAATCCTTCGACGACTACCAACAGGCGACACATCTTCTTCGAGCGTAGGCAACGCCCCCTTCAAGGTACAAATAAAATTTTATATTCCTATATTTGAAGGTTAGGTAGACGCAGATGCTGTAGACAAGCGGTTGAATCTACTAGAAGGGTATTTTTCTTTCCATAACTTTTCGAATAGAGAAAAGTTTACTTTTGTGCTCCTCAAAGCCGCTCCCCATGTCAAAAATTGGTGGGAAACTTTCTATGAGAAAAAGGAAATAGAGGAAACCTCATTATTTACAGTCACAGCCACCTGGGAATCCTTCAGGGATGGTATAAGAGAACAATAGTACCTTGTCGGAAGTTATGACAACTTGTATACCAAATGGACCACACTGCGGCAAGAAAGAGACCAAGCAGTGCCAGATTTCACAAATATCTTCCATACCTTGCGCACCAAGCTAGGTATCAAAGATTCAAAGTGACATCTGGTGCTCAAGTATTGCGGTGCTCTGCATAGATACATCCAGACCGAAATGTAATTTCTGGACATCTCATCCTTGGGCGCAACCTACCGATATGCCATCAAAATCGAGCAAAAGCTCAAACAAAAGACGCGACAATTTGGGTCGGGGAACCCCTCACAAAAGGGCATCACCAACCCATAGAACAAAGAATAGAGAAAAGATGGAAAGTACCAGGACAACCATTCCAAGCCATAAGAAAAGAAGGACACCAGAAAGACAAAGAAAGATACCGGTAAGTGGTACAACTTCCATAAGAGCCCTTGACATAACATTGTTGACTGTCACTCAAAGCAGACGCTAGTGGCCAACGTGAAAGCCTCTGAATCAGATGTAGGTTATGACTCTGATTCAGAACAAGAAAGGGGAAGACAGATCATTGAAGCGGAACCCAATGCCATCATTGCTACCACCAAGCTCCAACATTGTGAACCAGATGAGCATGAAGAAGGAGAGCGCCTCTTCCATTCACAGATGTGGGTAAAAGTCACCCTACTACACTTCATCATTGATAGTGGTAGCCAAAAGAACCTCATCTCAGCAGAGGTCATCAAGCGGCTGGCCCTGCCGACAACGTCGCACCCACAACCCTACACCATTAGATGTCTTCTCCAAGGAAGCGATCTCCACATCAGTCAACCGTGTCGCTTGTTGTATGACATCAAGCCATTCAAGGACGAGGTATTGTGTGATGTTGCTTCTCTCGAAGTTTGTGATGTTCTTTTGGGCCAAATTTATTTATGGAAAGGTCATGCTGTATATGAGTCTAGGCCTTGTAGTGTTATTATTACTTTGAACAGGAAATTGTACAGGATACCCGAGGCTGTCCCACCTAGTGCTATTTCCTTGATCTCTGCTAAGCAATGCAGGAAGGTCATCTCTCAGATGAGGAAGTTTGTCTTCTTCATGATTCACTCTCAGAATGAGAGAAAAATCACAGCCACATCCAGGGTCTCTGAGACCGACCTCTCCGCACAGCAGAAGCAAGTAGATAAGGTCATGGAAGAATACTCGGATATCTTCTCCTCACCTACCAGGGTACCTCTGCACTGCCAGGTCAAGCACCCCATCGATCTGACCCCCGACGCACTATTTCCCGATGGGCCAGTCTATCACTGCTCTCTATTAGAGAATAAGGAGATCAAGCGATAGATCCAAGAATTTCTCCACAAGGGGCACATCCATCCCATCTCATCACCTTGCGGGAGCCCAATCGTGCTCGTATAGAGGAAAGATGGAACCTGGCAACTTTACATTGATTATCGAGCTTTGAATAAAATCACAGTCAGAAACTGGTACCTGATTCCCTGAATTGACGACCTCCTTGATCAACTCATGGGGGCCAAATACTTCAGTAAGATTGATCTGAAGTCTGGCTACCACCAGGTCTCGATAGAACAAACTGATGTATGGAAGACCACCTTCAAGTCAAAGGAAGGCCTTTTTGAATGGTTGGTCATGCCCTTTGGTCTGAAAAATGCTCCAGCCAATTTCATGATGATGATGGACGATATCCTGCGACCATTCACCAATAATTTTGTAGTGGTGTATCTGGATGACATTCTCATTTACAGCAAGACTTGGGTTGAACACTTGCAGCATATTCAGCAGGTTCTGCACACCCTGCGGCAGCACAAGCTATACGCCAACTTGGAAAAATGATCCTTCGACATGGATAGGGTCCATTACCTAGGATACATCATTGATCAAAATGGCGTACATGTGGATCCAACAAAGATCCAAGTCATCCATGACTGGCCAGCCCCAACCACACTCATTGATCTTCGGAGCTTCTTGGGCCTTGCCAATTTCTACCACAGGTTTGTGCTGGGATTCTCCCATATTGCATGGGCACTCAGCCAAATAACCAGGGGTGGTGGTAAGGAAAAAATTGCGTGGGGCCGACCCCAACAACAAGCGTTCGATGATTTGAAACAATGCTTGTGCTCGGCCCCAGTACTTTCACTACTAGACCTACAACAACCCTTTGATATTGAGACTAATGATTTAGACTATGCTGTGGGTGCCGTTCTCACACAGCATGACCACCCTGTGGCCTATCATAGTGTGACACTATCAGATGTTGTCTGTAAGTAACCTACTTACGAAAAAGAAATGTAATCCATTGTGCAAGTCTACCGACAGTGGAGACATTACATTCTTGGGAGGGAGATAGTCATCCACACTGATCATAATCCACTGCAGTTCATGCAGACACAGGGAAAATTGTAGAATGACTGCCATAAAAAGTGGTCTACATACTTGCAGCAATTCCACCTCAACATCAAGTATAAAATAGGAAGCACCAACCGCGTCATTGATTGCCTCAAAAGACCACCAGTCACGACACTCACCACCGTGCTAGACTCCAGTGGCCATGAGACCTTTGGATGGCCCCAACTCTATGAGACAGACCCAGACTTCGCCACCACCTACCAAATGTTGGGTGCAAAGGCAGTTGTCGATAATTTCCATCTTCAGGATGGGTTGTTGTGTCGACTGGGCCATATATGTGTTCCATCAAGTGAATGAGTGAAGATGATATGAGAAGCCCACTATAGTCGGCTGGTAGGACACTTCAGTGTCGAAAAGATAGTGGGAATGCTACAAAACCATTTCTACTGGCTGAAACTTCGACAGGAGGTCAGCAAGTATATCAGGTCTTGGACTACTTGTGCTATTGCCAAAGAAACCACTAAGAAACATGGCCTGTACACCTCTCTTCATACTCCTGACAGGCCATGGGAATCCATCTAAATGGACTACATGTCGGGCATCCCGTCCACCAAGCAGGGAAATGACTGTGCTTTTGTGGTTGTTGATCGCTTTTCTAAGATGGTGATTCTGTTTGCTTGCAAGAAGAGCATCACAACAGAAGCCACTGCCAAGCTCTTCTTTGAACGGGTCTAGGTACATTTTGGAATCCCACAAAACATTGTCTCAGAGCAGGACAGTCGATTTCTCAGCACATTTTGGTCGAGCCTCTGGTCACTGCTGGACACCAAGCTCACCAAATCCACAACCTTCAACCCCCAGACAGATGGCCAAACCGAGGTCGTAAATCGAATGATTGTGCATATCCTCTGCATGTATAATTTCAAGCGCCCTCACACATGGGATGAGAGTCTTCATTATGTCCAGCATAGCTACAACCGAGCCATGCATAGCTCAACTGGCCATAGTCCCTTTCAGGTGGGGTTGGGATTCCAACCATTGGGTCCCATAGATGTTTCACTTCCCCTTGCGGTCACCTCGACCGACTCCTCTCCTTTTCCAAATGAGGCTGAAAAAGCCACTCGGTTCATTGAGAGGATCCAACACATCTGCCAATAGGTTCAGGATATCCTATACAAGTCCAATGACAAGTACAAAGTTTGGTTGCACTTGTAGAAAGAAATGCCTTACATGACCCCATCAGAATCTTTTCCCACTCCGTTATGGGCCGTACACCATCACCAAGGTTGTGGGGGATAATGATTTTGTGCTCAACATTCCTCCTTTCCTTGGCCTGCACCCAGTGTTCAACGTGGACCTCCTTAGGCCTTATTTCCCACCATTATTGGACACCTCAGATGTAGTAGAACAACTGAAACCAACAGAGCTCAAAATTGACTGCATACAATAGGAATCCAACGATTAGATTGTGGACACACAAATGAAGGGCACTCGATAACAAAATATCTAGCTTTATCGAGTCGTCAAAGTAGGGCAACTCCTGCACCAAGGCAAGTGGCTCACCTGGGGCCAAATTCAACAGAAATTTCCTCATCTGATGGGGGAACTCAACGCAATGGAGACCATTGTTTCCTAAGGATGGAGGATTGATCCAAGTGGATATCAGTCGCCACCCACCTTTTCCAGCTGGCTCAAAACAAATTTCTCGCAATTTTGATAATTTACTATTTTTAGCAGTTTTTCGGGTATTGAACTTCCGGAGCCATTTTGAGGCCCTAAACGACGTTTTTTGGGGTATGCTGCATCGCAAAAGTACTTCATCATACGATTTTTTGCAACTGTTGTAGTCCTCAGATTGATCTTTCTAATGGGCTATCATATGCCTAAAATGGAGATTGTGTGCAAAAGTTACGACACTGGGAAGTTGATGTACTAACTTACCGAAACGGGGCCCACATGAATTTTGGCGCTTCATCTCCTAGGGTTAGGTTTTTGGATGTTTAGGGTTTTTGAAACTCCTGTTTATTGTAAAAAGGCATTGAGAGCCTCATTGTAATCATATTCTTGCGAATGAGCTCAACTGTCACATCTCTCCTCAGAGATAAGCTGCCACCATTCCAACAAGCTTGTTTTCCGATGCATTTTACAGTTTCATCTTATTTCCTTATTGAATAGAAGATTAGTTTTATTGTATCTTTGTTATTCTGTGTTAAGCATCTGGTAATAATCTGTAGTCATTTCGCTCTGCTAATAAAATATGGATCAGTGGTATGAGAGTTGTCTTCTCCTTGTCGTCTTAAAGCATGTCCCCAACGAGGTCAGAGTACAAAGAGTTAGGTCTTGAGCTTGTTTATCTTGAGGAAAAAATCTCTTGCACGCCCAACTGACCTCCCATGGAAGGAGAAAAGAAAGATGACGGGATAAGAGATCCTTTCAAACTGTTGATTGAGGAAGAACTCACGCAACAGAGGAATGAGATGATGGATAATTTTACGCAAATCCTTTAGCGACTACGAACAGGCGACACATCTTCTTCGAGCAGAGGCACCGCCCCCTTCAAGGTAAAAATAAACTTCGATATTCATATATTTGAAGGTCAGATAGACAAAGATGCTGTAGACAAGTGGTTGAATCTACTAGAAGGGTATTTTTCTGTCCATAACTTTTCGAATAGAGAAAATATTACTTTTGCGCTCCTCAAAGCTGTTCCCCATGTCAAAGATGGGTGGGAAACTTTCTGTGAGCAAAAGGAAACAGAGGAACCATCATTATTTATAGTCATGGCCACTTGGGAATCCTTCAGGGATGCTACTAAGGAACAATACTACTCTGTCAAAAGTTATGACAATTTGTATACCAAATGGACTACATTGCGGCAAGAAAGAGACTAAGTAGTGCCAGATTTCACAAATATCTTCCATACCTTGCGCACCAAGCTGGGTATCAAAGATTCTGAGTGACATCTGGTGCTCAAGTATCATGGTTCTCTATATAGATACATCCAGACCAAAATGGAATTTTTGGACATCTCATCCTTGGGCGCGGCCTACCTATATGCCATAAAAATCGAGCAGAAGCTCAAACAAAAGACGTGGCAATTTGGGTCAGGGAACCCCTCACAACAAAAGCAAGGAAAGGGTGGCCCCAACTCAATGAACAAAGGACAGAGCAAAGATGGACAATATCAAGACAACCAGTCCAAGCCACAAGAAAAGAAGGACTCCGTAAAGACAAAGAAAGATACCAGGAACTGGTGCGACTTCCATAAGATCCCTTGGCATAACATTGATGACTGCCACTCAAAGCAGACGCTAGTGGCCAAAGTGAAAGCCTATGAATTGGATGCGGGTTATGAATCTGATTCAGAACCAGAAAGGGGAATATGGATCATTGACGCGGAACCTAGTGCCACCGTTGCTACCACCAAGCTCCAGCATGGTGAACTAGATGAACCAGAAGAAGGAGAGGGCCTCTTCCATTCACAGATTTGGGTAAAAGGCACCCCACTGCACTTCATCGTTGATAGTGGTAGCCAGAAGAACCTCATCTTAGCAAAGGTCATCAAGCGGTTGGCCCTACCGATAATGTCGCACCCACAAACCTACACCATTGGATGGCTCTGCCAAGGAAGTGATCTCCATGTCAGCCAACAGTGTCAACTGTCGTACGACATCAAGCCCTTCAAACACGAGGTATTGTGTGATGTTTCTCCTCTCGAATTTTGTGATCTTTTGGGCCAAACTTATTTATGGAAATGTCATGCTGTATATGAGTCTAGTTCTCTTAGTGTTATTATAACTTTGAACAGGATACCCAAGGCTGTCCCACCTAGTGCTATTTCCTTGATCTCTGCTAAGCAATATAGGAAGGTCATATCTCAGACAGGGAAGTTTGTCTTCTTTGTGATTCGCTCTCAGAATGAGAGAAAAATCACAGCCACATCGAGGGTCTCTGCGGCCGATCTCTCCACACAACAAAAGCAAGTAGATAAGGTCATGGAAGAATACCCGGATATCTTCTCCTCACCTATCGGGGTACCTCTGCACTTCCAGGTCAAGCACCCCATCGATCTGACCCCCGATGCACTGCTGCCCAATGGGCCAGTCTATCGCTGCTCTCTATTATAGAATGAGGAGATCAAGCGACAGATCCAAAAAATTCTCCACAAGGGCCACATCCATCCCAGCTCATCACCTTGCGAGAGCCCAATCGTGCTGGTACAGAATAAAGATGGAACCTGGCGACTTTGCATTGATTATCAGGCTCTAAATAAAATCACAGTCAGAAACCAGTACCCGATTCCCTGAATCGACGACCTCCTTGATCAACTCATGGGTGCCAAATACTATTGTAATATTGATCTGAAGTCTGGCTACCACCAGGTCACGATAGAACAGACTGATGTATGGAAGACTGCCTTCAAGTCAAAGGAAGGCCTTTTTGAATGGTTGGTCATGCCCTTTGGTCTACCAAATGCACCAACCACTTTCATGAGGATGATGGACGATATCCTGCGACCATTCACCAATAATTTTGTAGTGGTGTATCTGGATGACATTCTCATTTACAACAAGACTTGGGCTGAACAATTGCATCATATTCAACAGGTTTTGCACACCCTGTGATAGCACAAGCTATACGCCAACTTGGAAAAATGCTCCTTCGGCATGGACAGGATCCATTACCTAGGATACAACATTGATTAACATGGCGTACATGTGGATCCAACAAAGATCCAAGTCACCGTGACTGGAAAGCCCCAACCACACTCACTGAGCTTCGGAGCTTCTTGGGCCTTGCCAATTTCTACCGCAGGTTTGTGTTGGGATTCTCCCATATTGCATGGGCCCTCAGCCAAATAACCAGGAGTGGTGGTAAGGAAAAATTTGCGTGGGGCTGACCCCAACAACAAGCGTTCGATGATTTGAAGCAGTGCTTGTGCTCATCCCCAGTACTTTCACTACCAGACCTGCAACAACCCTTAGAGATTGAGACTGATGCTTCAGAATATGCTGTGGGTGCCGTTCTCACGCAGCATGACCACCCCATGGCCTATCATAGTGTGACACTATCAGATGTTGTTCATAAGTACCCTACTTACGACAAAGAAATGTACTCCATTGTGCAAGCCTGCCGCTAGTGGAGACATTACATTCTTGGGAAGGAGACAATCATCCACACTGATCATAAACCACTGCAGTTCATGCAGACACAAGGTAAATTGCAGAATAACCGCCATCAAAAGTGGTCCACATACTTGCAACAATTCCACCTCAACATGAAGTGTAAAACATGAAGCACCAACCACGTCGTTGATTGCCTCAGCAGACCACCAGTCGCTACACTCACCAACGTGCTAGACTCCTGTGGCCATGAGACCTTTGGATGGCCCCAACTCTATGAGACAGACCCAGACTTCGCCACCACCTACCAAATGTTGGGTGCACAAGCAGTTGTCGATAATTTCCATATTCAGGATGGATTGTTGTGTCGACTGGGCCATATATGTGTTCCATCAAGTGAGAGAGTGAAGCTGATATGGGAAGCCCACTACAGCCAAGTGGCAGGACACTTCATCGTCGAAAAGACAGTGGCAATGCTACAAAACCATTTCTACTTACCAAAACTTCAACAGGAGGTCAACAAGTATATCAGGTCTTTAATTGCCCATGCTATTGCCAAACCAACCACTAAGAAACAGGGCCTGTACACCCCTCTTCCTACTCCTGACAGGCCATGGGAATCCATCTCAATGGACTACATGTCGGGCCTCCTGGCCACCAAGAGGGGAAATGACTGTGCTTTTGTGGTTGTTGATTTCTTTTCTAAGATGGCGATTCTGGTTGCTTGCAAGAAGAGCATCACAATAGAAGCCTCTGCCAAGCTCTTCTTTGAATGGGTCTGGGTACATTTTGGAATCCCACAAACCATTGTCTTAGATCGGGACAGTCGATTTCTCAGCACATTCTAGTCGAGCCTCTGGTCACTGCTAGACACCAAGCTCACCAAATCCACGGCCTTCCACCCCCAGACAGAAGGCCAAACTGAGGTCGTAAATTGAATGATCATGCATATCCTGCACATGTATAATTCCAAGCAACCTCACACATGGGATGAGAGTCTTCCCAATGTCCAGAATATCTACAACCAAGCCTACCATATCTCAACCGACCACAACCCCTTTCAAGTGGGGTTGACATTCCACCCATTGGGTCCCATAGATGTTTCACTTCTCCTTGCGGTCACCTCGACCAACTCCTCTCCTTCTCCAACTGAGGGTGACAAATCCACCCGGTTGATTGAGAGGATCCAACACATCCACCATAGGGTTTAGGATATCCTACAAAAGTCCAATGACAAGTAAAAACAATGCCATGATCAACATCGGGTTCCACATAAGTTTCAGGTGGGCGACAAAGTTTGGTTGCACTTGTAGAAAGAACTCCTTACAGGACCCCATCAAAAGATTTTCCCACTCCGTTATGGTCTGTACACCATCACCAAGGCTGTGGGGGATAATGCTTTTGCTCTCAACATTCTTCCTTTCCTTGGCGTGCACCCAGTGTTCAACGTGGACCTCCTTCGGCCTTATTTCCCACCATTATTGGACACCTCAGATGTAGCAGAACAACTAAAACCAACAGAGCTCAACCCCAACTGCATATAACAGGAATCCAATGATCAAATTTTGGACACACAGATGAAGGGCACTCGACAAAAAAGGATCCCTCTTTATCGATTCGTCAAAGCAGGGCAGCTCCTGCACCAAGGCAAGTGGCTGACCTGGGGCCAAATTCAACAGACATTTCCTCATCTGATGGGGGAAATCAATGAAATGGATACCATTGCTTCCTAAGGATGGAGGATTGATCATGGTGGATATCGGTGGCCACCCACCTTTTCCAGCTAGCTCAAAACACTTTTCTCGCAATTTTGATAATATACTTTTTTTAGCAGTTTTTCGGGTCCTGAACTTCCGGAGCCGTTTTGAGGCCCTAAAGGACATTTTTTGGGGTATGTTGCGGTCGCAAATTTTTATCATCATGAAATTTTGTGCAACTGTTGTATTCCTCAGATAGATCTTTCCAATGGGCTATCATTTGCCTAAAACAAACATCGTATGCAAAAGTTACGACCCCAGGAAGTTGATGTATTGACTTACCCAAACGAGGCCCACATAACTTTTGGCGCTTCATCTCCTAGGGTTAAGTTTTTGGATGTTTAGGGTTTTTGAAAGGCCTATTTATTGTAAAAAGGCTTTGAGATCCTCATTTTAGTCATCTTATTGCGAATGAGCGCAACCGTCACATCTCTCCTCAGAGATAAGCCACCACCATTCCAGCAAGCTTGTTTTCCGCTGCATTTTACAGTTTTAGCTTATTTCCTTATTGAATAGAAGACCAGTTTTACTGTATCTCTGTTATTCTGTGTTAAGCATCTGGTAATAATCTGTATTCATTTCATTTTGATCATAAAATCTAGATCAGTGGTATTAGAGTGGTCTGCTCCTTGTCGTCTTAATGCATGTCCCCAATGAGGTCGGAGTACAAAGAGTTAGGTCTTGACCCTGTTTCTCTTGAGGAAAAAATCTCTCGCACACCCAAGAGACCTCCCATGGAAGGAGAAAAGAAAGATGACAGGACATGAGATCCTTTCAAACTATTGATTGAGGAATCCCTCACACAACAAAGAAACGAGATGATGGATAATTTCACGAAAATCCTACAACAACTACCAAACTACAACACATCTTCTTTGAGCGGAGGCACCGCCCCCTTCAAGGTACAAATAAACTTTGATATTACTATATTTGAAGGTAAGATAGATAGAGATGTTGTAGACAAGTGGTTAAATCTACTAGAAGGGTATTTTTCTGTCCATAACTTTTTGAATAGAGAAAATATTACTTTTGCGCTCCTCAAAGCCGCTCCCCATGTCAAAGATTTTTGGGAAAATTTCTGTGAGCAAGAGGAAACAGAGGAACTCTCATTATTTACAGTCATGGCCACCTGGTAATCCTTTAGGGATTCTATTAAGGAACAATACTACCCTGTCAGAAGCTATGATGACTTGTATACCAATTGGACCACACATAGGCAAGAAAGAGACCAAACAATGCCAAATTTCACAAATATCTTCCATACCTTGTGCACCAAGCTGGGTATAAAAGATTCAGAGCGACATATGGTGCTCAAGTATCATGGTTCTCTACATAGATACATCCAGACTGAAATGGAATTTCTGGACATCTCATCCTTAGGTGCAGCCTACGGATATGACATCAAAATCGAGCAGAAGCTCAAACAAAAGCGGTGGCAATTTGGGTCAGGAAACCCCTCACAACAAAATCCAGGAAAGGGCGGCCCCAACCCACAGAACAAAGGATAGAGCAAAGATGGATAGTATCAGGACAACCAATCCAAGCCACAAGCAAAGAAGGCCACCAGAAAGACAAAGAAAGATACTGGGAAGTGGTGCGACTTCCATAAGAGCCCTTGGCATAACACTGCTGACTGCCGCTCAAAGAAAACGCTGGTAGCCGAAGTGAAAGCCTCTGAATTAGATGCGGGTTCTGACTCTGATTCAGAACCAGAAAGGGGAAGATGAATCATTGACACGGAACCTAGTGCCATCGTTGCTACCACCAAGCTCTAGCATGGTGAACCATACGAGCCAAAAGAAGGAGAGTGCCTCTTCCATTCACAGATGTGGGTAAAAGGCACCCCACTACACTTCATCATTGATAGTGGTAGCCAAAATAACCTCATCTCAACAGAGTTTGTCAAGCGGCTGGCCCTGCCGACAACGTCGCACCCACAACCCTACACCATTGGATGGCTCCGCCAAGGAAGTGATCTCTACGTAAGCCAACAGTGTTGACTGTCGTACGGCATCAAGCCCTTCAAATATGAGGTATTGTGTGATGTTTCTCCTCTCGAAGTTTGTGATGTTCTTTTGGGCCAACCTTATTTATGGAAACATCATGCTGTATATGAGTCTAGGCCTCGTAGTGTTATTATTACTTTGAACAGGAAATTGTATAGGATACTAAAGGCTGTCCCATCGAGTTCTATTTCCTTGATCTTTGCTAATCAATGCAGGAAGGTCATCTCTTAGACGGGGAAGTTTGTCTTCTTCATGTTCACTCTCAGAATGAGAGAAAAATCACAACCACATTCAAGGTCTCTGCGACTGACCTCTCCACACAACAGAAGCAAGTAGATAAGGTCATGGAAAAATACTCAGATATCTTCTCCTCACCTACCGGGGTACCTTTTCACTGCCAGGTCAAGTACCCATCGATATGACCCCCTGCGCACCGCTTCCCAATGGCCCAGTCTATTGTCGCTCTCTATTAGAGAATGAGGAGATCAAGAGAAAGATCCAAGAATTGTTCCACAAGGGGCACATCCATCCCAGCTAATCACCTTGCAGGAACCCAATCATGTTGGTACAAAAGAAATATGGAACCTGACAACTTTGCATTGATTATCGGGCTCTAAATAAAATCACAGTTAGAAACCGGTACCCGATTCCCCGAATCAACGACCTCCTTGATCAAATCATGGGGGCCAAATACTTCAGTAAGATTGATTTGAAGTCTGGCTACCACCAGGTCCCGATAGAACAGATTGATGTATGGAAGACCACCTTCAAGTCAAAGGAAGTCCTTTTTGAATGGTTTCTCATGCCATTTGGTCTGACAAATGATCTAGCCACTCTCATGAGGATGATGGATGATATCCTATGACCATTCACCAATACTTTTGTAGTGGTGTGTCTGGATGAAATTCTCATTTACAACAAGACTTGGGTCGAAAACTTGCAGCATATTCAACAATTTCTACACACCCTGCGACAACACAAGCTATACACCAACTTGGAAAAATGATCCTTCGGCATGGACAGGGTCCATTACCTAGGATACATCATTTATCAACATGGCATACATCTGGATCCAGCTAAGATCCAAGTCATCCGTGACTGGCCAGGCCCAACCACACTCACTAATCTTCAGATCTTCTTGGGCCTTGCCAATTTCTACTGTAGGTTTGTGTTGGGATTCTACCATATTGCATGGGCCCTCAGCCAAATAACTAGGGGTGGTGGTAAGGAAATCTTTGTGTGTGGCTGGCCCCAACAACTAGCGTTCGATGATTTTAAGTAGCGCTTGTGCTCAGCCCCAGTACTTTCACTACCAGACCTGCAACAACCCTTTGAGATTGAGACTGATGCTTCAGACTATGTTGCGGGTGCCGTTCTCATGCAGCACGACCACCCCGTGGCCTGTCATAGTGCGACACTATCAGATGCTATCCGTAAGTACCCTACTTACGACAAAGAAATGTACTCCATTGTGCAAGCCTGCCACCAGTGGAGACATTACATTCTTGGGAGGGAGACATATATCCACACTGATCATAATCCACTGCAGTTCATGCAGACACAAGGAAAATTGTAGAATGACCGCCATCAAAAGTGGTCCACATACTTGGAGAAATTCCACCTCAACATCAAGTATAAAACAGGAAGCACCAACCACGTTACTGATTGCCTTAGTAGACCACCAGTCATGACACTAACTAGCGTGCTAGACTCCTGCGGCCATGAGACCTTTGGATGGCCCCAACTCTATGAGATAGACCCGGACTTCGCCACCACCTACCAAATGTTGGGTGCAAAGGCAGTTGTCGATAATTTCCATCTTCAGGATGGGTTGTTGTGTCAACTGGGCCATATATGTGTTCCACCAGGTGAGAAAGCGAATATGATCTGGGAAGCCCACTACAACTGGGTGGTAGGACACTTCGGTGTTGAAAAGACAGTGGAAATGCTACAAAACCATTTCTACTGGCCGAAACTTCGACAGGAGGTCAACAAGTATATCAGGTCTTGCACTGCCTGCGCTATTGCCAAACCAACCACTAAGAAACAGGGGCTGTACACCCCTCTTCCTACTCCTAATAGGCCATGGGAATCCATCTCAATGGACTACATATCGGGCCTCCCATCCACCAAGTGAGAAAATGACTGTGCTTTTGTGGTTGTTGATCACTTTTTTAAGATGGCGATTCTGGTTTCTTGCAAGAAGAGCATCATAGCAGAAGCCACTACCAAGCTCTTCTTTGAATAGGTCCAGGTACATTTTGGAATCCCACAAACCATTGTCTCATATCAAGACATTCGATTTCTCAGCACATTCTGGTCGAGCCTCTGGTCACTGCTGGACACCACGCTCACCAAATCCACAGTCTTCGACCCCCAGACAGATGGCCAAACCGAGGTCGTAAATTGAATGATCGTGCATATCCTGCGCATGTATAATTCCAAGCACCCTCGCACATGGGATGAGAGTCTTCCCTATGTCTAGCGTAGCTACAACCGAGCCTTGCATAGCTCAACCAACCAAAACCCCTTTTAGGTGGGGATGGGATTCTAGCCATTGGGTCCCATAGATGTTGCACTTCCCCTTGCGGTCACCTTGACCGACTCCTCTCCTTCTCCAACTGAGCCTGAAAAATCCACCTGGTTCATAGAGAGGATCCATCACATCCACCAATAGGTTCAGGATATCCTAAAGAAGTCCAATGACAAGTACAAGCAGCGCGATGATCAACATCAGGTTCCACATAAGTTTCAGGTGGGAAACAAAGTTTGGTTGCACTTGCAGAAAGAACGCCTTACAAATCCCCATCGGAAGCTTCGCCCACTCTATTATGGGAAATACACCATCACCAAGGCTGTGGGGGTTAATTATTTTGTGCTCAACATTCCTCCTTTCCTTGGCCTGCACCCAGTGTTCAACGTGGACCTCCTTCGGCCTTATTTCCCACCATTATTGGACATCTCAGATGTAGCAGAAAAACTAAAACCAACAGAGCTCAACCCCGACTGCATAAAATAGACATCCAATGATCATATTGTGGACACACAAATGAAGAGAAATCGACAACAAAGGATCCAACTTTATCGAGTTGTCAAAGCACGGTAGCTCCTGCACCCAGGCAAGTGGCTCACCCGGGTCCAAATTCTACAGAAATTTCCTGATCGGATGGGGGAACTCAACGCAATGGAGCCCATTACTTCCTAAGGATGGAGGATTGATCCAGGTGGATATCAGTGGCCACCCACCATTTCCAACTGGCTCAAAACAACTTTCTCGCAATTTTGATAATTTACTATTTTTAGCAGTTTTTCGAGTCTTGAACTTCCGGAGCTATTTTGAGGCTCTAAACGACGTTTTTTGGGGTATGTTGCTCATAATGAAATTTTGTGCAACTGTTGTAGTCCTCAGATAGATCTTTCCAATGGGCTATCATATGCCTAGAATGGAGATCGTATGCAAAAGTTACGACCCTGAGAAGTTGATGTACTTACTTACCCAAATGGGGCCCACATGACTTTTGACACTTCATCTCCTAGGGTTAGGTTTTTGGATGTTTATGGTTTTTGAAACTCTTGTTTATTGTAAAAAGGCCTTGAGAGCCTCATTGTAATCATTTTCTTGTGAATTAGTGCAGCCGTCACATCTCTCCTCAGAGATAAGCCGCCACCATTCCAACAAGCTTGTTTTCCACTGCATTTTACAGTTTCAGCTTATTTCCTTATTGAATAGAAGAACAATTTCACTGTATCTCTGTTATTCTGTGTTAAGCATCTGGTAATAATCTGTATCCATTTCATTCTGCTCATAAAATCCGGATCAATGGTATCAGAGTGGTCTTCTCCTTGTCGTCTTAATGCATGTCCCCAACGAGGTCGGAGTAAAAAGAGTTAGGTCTCAAGCTTGTTTCTCTTGAGGAAAAAGGCTCTCGCACACCCAAGTGACCTCCCATGGAAGAATAAAAGAAAGATGAGGGGACAAGAGATCCTTTCAAACTATTGATTGAGGAAGCCCTCATGCAACAGAGGAACGTGATGATGGATAATTTCGCGCAAATCCTTCGACGACTACCAACATGCGACACATCTTCTTCGAGCGGAGGCACCGCCCCCTTCAAGGTACAAATAAACTTTTATATTCCTATATTTGAAGGTCATATAGATACAGATGCTGTAGAAAAGTGGTTGAATCTACTATAAGGGTATTTTTCTGTCCATAACTTTTCGAATAGAGAAAAGATTAGTTTTGCGCTACTCAAAGCCGCTCCCCATGTCAAATATTGGTGGGAAACTTTCTGTGAGAAAAAGGAAATAGAGGAACCCTCATTATTTACAGTCATGGCCACCTAGGAATCCTTCAGGGATGTTATTAAGGAGAAATACTACCTTGTTGGAAGTTATGATGACTTGTATACCAAATGGACCACACTGCGGCAAGAAAGAGACCAAGCAATGCCAGATTTCACAAATATCTTCCATACCTTGCACACCAAGTTGGGTATCAAAGATTTGAAGTGACAACTGGTGCTCAAGTATCGCGGTGCTCTACATAGATACATCCAGACCAAAATGGAATTTCTGGACATCTCATCCTTGGGTGCGACCTACCGATATACCGTAAAAATTGAGCAGAAGCTCAAACAAAAGACACAACAATTTTGGTCGGGGAACCCCTCACAAGAAAATCTAGGAAAGGGCGGCCCCAACCCACCAAACAAAGGACAGAGAAAATATGGACAGTATCGGGACAACCAGTCCAAGCCGCAAGCAAAGAAGGACACCAGAAAGACAAAGAAAGATACCGGGAAGTGGTGCGACTTTCATAAGAGCCCTTGGCTCAACACTGCTGACTGTCACTCAAAGCAAACGCTGGTGGCCGAAGTGAAAGCCTCTGAATCAGATACGGGTTCTGACTCTGATTCAAAACCAGAAAGGGAAAGACATATCATTGACTCGGAACCCAGTGCCACCATTGCTACCACCAAGCTCTAGCATGGTGAACCAGATGAGCCAGAAGAAGGAGAGCGCCTCTTCCATTCACAGATGTGGGTAAAAGGCACCCCGCTGCACTTCATCGTTCATAGTGGTATCTAGAAGAACCTCATCTTTGCAGAGGTCATCAAGCAGCTGGCCCTGCCGACAATGTCACAACCACAACCCTATACCATTGGATGGCTCCGCCAAGGAAGATATCTCCGCGTCAGCCAACAGTGTCGATTGTCGTCAACAGTGTCGATTGTCGTACGACATCAAGCCCTTCAAAGACGAGGTATTGTGTGATGTTTCTCCTCTCGAAGTTTGTGATGTTCTTTTGGGCCAACCTTATTTATGGAAATGTCATGCTGTATATGAGTCTAGGCCTTGAAGTGTTATTATTACTTTGAACAAGAAATTGTACAGGATACCCGAGGCTGTTAAACCTAGTGCTATTTCTTTGATCTCTGCTAAGCAATGCAGGAAGGTCATATCTCAGACGGGGAAGTTTGTCTTCTTCGTGATTCGCTCTAAGAATGAGCGAAAAATCATAGCCACATCTAGGGTCTCTGCAGCCAACCTCTCCACATAGCAGAAGCAAGTAGATAAGGTCATGGAAGAGTACTCAGATATCTTCTCCTCACCTACCGAGGTACCTCTGCACTGCTATGTCAAGCACCCCATCGATCTGACCCCCGACGCATCGCTGCCCAATGGGCCAGTCTATCGATGCTCTCTATTAGACAATGAGGAGATCAAGCGAACGATCCAAGAATTTCTCCACAAGGGGCACATCCGTCCCATCTCATCACCTTGCGGGAGCCCAATCGTGCTGGTACAGAAGAAAGATGGAACCTGGCGACTTAGCATTGATTATCAGGCTCTGAATAAAATCACAGTAAGAAACTGGTACCCGATTCCCTGAATCGATGACCTCCTTGATCAAGTCATGGGGGCCAAATACTTCAGTAAGATTGATTTGAAGTCTGGCTACCACCAGTCCTGATAGAATATACTGATGTATGGAAGACCGCCTTCAAGTCAAAGGAAGGCCTTTTTGAATGGTTGGTCATGCCCTTTGGTCTGACAAATGCTCCAGTCACTTTCATGAGGATGATGGACGATATCTTGTGACCATTCACCAATACCTTTGTAGTGGTGTATCTGGATGACATTCTCATTTACAACAAGACTTGGGCCAAACACTTGCAACATATTCAATAGGTTCTGCACACCCTGTGACATCACAAGCTATACACCAACTTGGAGAAATTCTCCTTCGACATGGACAGGGTCCATTACATAGGCTACATCATTGATCAACATGACGTACATGTGGATCCAGCCAAGATCCAAGTCATCCGTGACTGGCCAACCCCAACCACACTCACCGAGCTTCAAAGATTCTTGGGCCTTGCCAATTTCTACCACAGGTTTGTGTTGGGATTCTCCAATATTGCATGGGCCCTTAGCCAAATAACGAGGGGTGGTGGTAAGGAAACATTTGCTTGGGGCTGGACCCAACAAAAAGTGTTCGATGATTTGAAGCAATGCTTGTGCTCAACCCCAATACTTTCACTACCATACCTGCAACAACCCTTTGATATTGAGACTGATGCTTCAGAATATGCTGTGGGTGTCATTCTCACACAACACGGCCACCCCGTGGCCTATCATAGTGAGAAACTATTAGATGCACTCTGTAAGTACGCTACTTATGACAAAGAAATGTACTCCATTGTGCAAGCCTACCGCCAGTGATTACATTCTTGGGAGGGAGATAGTCATCCACACTAATCATAAGCCACTGTAATTCATGCAGACACAAGGAAAATTGCAAAATGACCACCATCAAAAGTGGTCCACATACCTGCAACAATTCCATATCAACATAAAGTATAAAACTGGAAGCACCAACCGCATCACTGATTGCCTCAAAAGACCACCAGTCATGGCACTCACCACCGTGTTAGACTCCTGCAGCCATGAGACCTTTGGATGGCCCCAACTCTATGAGACAGACCCGGACTTCACTACCACCTACCAAATGTTGGGTGCAAAGGTAGTTGTTGATAATTTCCATCTTCATGATGGGTTGTTGTGTCGACTGGGCCATATATGTGTTCCATCAAGTGAGCGAGTGAAGATGATCTGGGAAGCCCACTACAACCGGGTGGCAGGACACTTTGGCATTGAAAAGAAAATGGCAATGCTACAAAACCATTTCTACTGGCCGAAACTTTGACAGGAGGTCAGAAAGTATATCAGGTCTTGCATTGCCTGTGTTATTTCCAAACCAACCACTAAGAAATAGGGCCTATACACCCATATTCCTACTCCTGACAGGCCATGGGAATCCATATCAATGGACTACATGTCGGTCCTCCCATCCACCAAGCAGGGAAATGACTGTGCTTTTGTGGTTGTTGATCGCTTTTCTAAGATGGCGATTCTGGTTGCTTGCAAGAAGAGCATCACAGCAGAAGCCACTACCAAGCTCTTCTTTGAACGAGTTTGGGTACATTTTGGAATCCCACAAACCATTGTCTCTGATTGGGACAGTCGATTTCTCAGCACATTCTGGTCGAGCCTCTGGTCATTGCTGGACACGAAGCTCACCAAATCCATGACCTTCCACCCCCAGACAAATGGCCAAATCAAGGTCGTAAATCGAATGATCGTGCATATCCTGCGCATGTATAATTCCAAGAACCCTCGCACATGGGATGAGAGTCTTCCCTATGTCCAACATATATACAACTGAGCCCTTCATAGCTCAACCGACCACAACCCCTTTTAGGTGGGGTTGGGATTCCAACCATTGTGTCCCATAGATGTTGCACTTCCCCTTGCGATCACCTCGACCGAATCCTCTCCTTCTCCAACTTAGGATGACAAAGCCACCCGGTTCATTGAGAGGATCCAACACATCTACCAACAGGTTCAGGATATCCTACAAAAGTCCAATGACAAGTATAAGCAGTGCCATGATCAACATCGGGTTCCACTTAAGTTTCAGGTGGGCGACAAAGTTTGGTTGCACTTTCAGAAAGAACGCTTTATAGGACCCCATCGGAAGCTTCGACACTCTGTTATGGCCTGTACACCATCACCATGGTTGTGGGGGATAATGATTTTATGCTCAACATTATTCCTTTCCTTGGCCTGCACCTAGTTTTTAACGTGGACCTCCTTCGGCATTATTTCCCACCATTATTGGACACCTCAGACGTAGCAGAACAACTGAAACCAACAGAGCTCAACCTTGGCTGCATACAACAGGCATCCAATGATCATATTGTGGACACACAGATGATGGGCACTCGACAACAAAGGATCCATCTTTATCGAGTCGTCAAAGCAGGGCAGCTCCTACACCAAGGCAAGTGGCTCACCCGAGGCCAAATTCAGCAGAAATTTCCTCATCTGATGGGGGGACTCAATGCAATGGAGACCATTTCTTCCTAAGGATGGAGGATTGATCCAGGTGGATATCGGTGGCCACCCACCTTTTCCATCTGGATCAAAACAACTTTCTCGCAATTTTGATAATTTACTAATTTTAGTAGTTTTTTAGGTCCTGAACTTCCAGAGCCGTTTTGAGGCCCTAAATGATGTTTTTTTGGGTATGTTGCGGTTGAAAAATTTAATCACTATGCAATTTTGTGCAACTGTTGTAGTCGTCAGATAGATCTTTCCTATGGGCTATCATATGCCTAAAACGGAGATCGTATGCAAAAGTTACGACCCCAGGAAGTTGATGTACTGACTTACCCAAACGGGGCCCACATGAATTTTGGCGCTTCATCTCCTAGGGTTAGGTTTTTGTATGTTTAGGGTTTTTGAAACTCCTACTTATTGTAAAAAGGCCTTGAGAGACTCATTGTAATCTTATTCTTGCGAATGAGTGCAGCCGTCACATCTCTCCTCAGAGATAAGCTGCCACCATTCCAACAAGCTTGTTTTCCGCTGCATTTTACAGTTTCATCTTATTTCCTTATTGAATAGAAAACTAGTTTTACTGTATCTTTGTTATTCAGTGTTAAGCATCTGGTAATAATTTGTAGTCATTTCATTCTACTCATAAAATCCAGATCAGTGGTATCAAAGCGGTCTTCTCCTTGTCGTCTTAATGCATGTCCCCAACGAGGTCAGAGTACAAAGAGTTAGGTCTTGAGCTTGTTTCTCTTGAGGAAAAAATCTCTCGCACACCCAAGCGACCTCCCATAGAAGGATAAAATAAAGATGATGGGACAAGAGATCCTTTCAAACTGTTGATTGAGGAATACCTCATTCAACAGAGGAACGAGATGATGGATAATTTCGCACAAATCCTTCGGCGACTACCAACAGGCGACACATCTTCTTCGAGTGGAGGCACCGCCCCCTTCAAGGTATAAATAAACTTTGATATTCTTGTATTTGAAGGTCAGATAGATGAAGATGTTGTAGACAAGTGGTTGAGTCTACTAGAAGGGTATTTTTCCATCCATAACTTTTCGAATAGAGAAAAGATTACTTTTGTAGTCCTCAAAGACGCTCCCCATGTCAAAGATTGGTGGGAAACTTTATGTGAGCAAAAGGAAACAAAGGAACCCTCATTATTTATAGTCACGACCACCTGGGAATCCTTCAAGGATGCTATTAAGGAACAATACTACCCTGTCNGAAGTTATGACGACTTGTATACCAAATGGACCACACTGCGGCAAGAAAGAGACCAAGCAGTGCCAGATTTCACAAATATCTTCCATACCTTGCGCACCAAGTTGGGTATCAAAGATTTAGAGCAACATTTGGTGCTCAAGTATTGTAGTTCTCTGCATAGATACATTCTGACCAAAATTGAATGTCTGGACTCCTTGGGCGCGACCTACCGATATGTCGTCAAATTCAAGAAGAAGCTCAAACAAAAGACACGACAATTTGGGTGGGAGAACCCCGCACAAAAAAATCTAGGAAAGGGAAGCCCCAACCCATAGAAAAAAGTACAAATCAAATATGGACAATATCAAGACAACTAGTCCAAGCCGCAAGCAAAGAAGGAAACCAGAAAGACAAATAAATATACCGGTAAGTGGTGCGACTTCCTTAAGATCCCTTGGCATAACACTGCTGACTGCTGCTCAAAGCAGACGCTAGTGGCCGAAGTGAAATCCTTTGAATCAGATGTGGGTTCTGACTCTGATTCAGAACCAGAAAGGGGAAGATGGATCATTGACATGGAACCCAGTGCCACCGTTGCTACCACCAAGCTCCAACATGGTGAACCAGACGAGCCAGAAGAAGGAGAGTGCCTCTTCCATTCACAGATGTGGGTAAAAGACACCCCGCTGCATTTCATCATTGATAGTGGTATCCAGAAGAACCTCATCTTAGGAAAGGTCATCAAGCGACTGGCCCTACCGAAAACATCGCACCCACAACCCTACACCATTGTATGGCTCTGCCAAGGGAGCGATCTCCACGTCAGCCAACAGTGTTGACTGTCGTACGACATCAAGCCCTTCAAAGACGAGGTATTGTGTGATGTTGCTCCTCTCGAAGTTTGTGATGTTCTTTTGAGCCAACCTTATTTATGGAAACATCATGTTGTATATGAGTTTAGGCCTCGTAGTGTTATTATTACTTTGATCAAGAAATTGTACAGGATACTTGAGGGTGTCCCACCTAGTGCTATTTCCTTGATCTCTACTAAGCAATGCAGGAAAGTCATTTCTCAGACGGGGAAGTTTTTCTACTTCATGATTCACTCTCAGAATGAGAGAAGAATCATAGCCACATCCAGGTTCTCTACGACCGACCTCTCCACACAGCAGAAGCAAGTAGATAAGGTCGTAGAAGAATAATCAGATATCTTCTCCTCACCTACCAGGGTACCTCTGCACTGTCAGGTCAAGCACCCCATTAATCTGACCCCCGACACACCGCTGCCCAATGGGCTAGTCTATCGCTGCTCTCTATTAGAGAATGAGGATATGAAGCGACTGATCCAAGAATTGATCCACAAGGGGCACATACATCCTAGCCCATCACCTTTCGGGAACCCAATCATGACGATACAGAAGAAAGATGCAACCTGGCGACTTTGCATTGATTATCGGGCTCTCAATAAAATCACAGTTAGAAACTGGCATACAATTCCCGGAATCGACGACCTCCTTGATCAACTCATGGGGGCCAAATACTTCAATAAGATTGATTTGAAGTCTGGCTACCACCAGGTCCCGATAGAACAGACTGATGTATGGAAGACCACCTTCAAGTCAAAGGAAGTCCTTTTTGAATGTTTGGTCATGCCCTTTGGTCTGACAAATGATCCAGCCACTTTCATGAGGATTGTTAGAAAAACAGGACCGCGGAGCAATAAAATAAAACAAATGCAAAAACAAAACACAGAAGACACACAATACAAGAGAGACACAGATTTACGTGGTTCACCCAGTGTGGGCTACGTCAACCAGAGAAATTGCCAGGTCCTTCCTTTATTATTATCCAACAAATGAAGGGATACAACCTACAACAAAACCTGCTGTAACTTCCTCCTCTTTCTCTCACAGTCTCCTCTCTCAGAATACAATATTCACCATCAACCATAGCCGCAATACATTTCCCTCATAAAAGAGGGTTGCCTTCTAGGGAAAAAAAACCTAACATAATCTCTACCGTTAGATCTGCGACCTTATAATGAACGGTCCAGATTTAAATGAAATTACAATATACTTTTATAAGGCAATTTTTGCTTCGGGGGCTTCACCCCCGAACCCCCGCTGGGCACCCGCTTTCCCCCAAACCCCCCAGCCGGGGGGATGGACCCCCCGGACCCTGTAGAGGGGGTACCCTCCCTCTGCACTCCCCCGCGTGGAAGAGTGTACATACTTCTGGGGTGTAAATAATTCATGGGGTATAAACACGGTTGAAAGCAAGGACCTCTGAATCAGGAAGATTATCAGGCTCCACAACCAACAATCTCCCACTTGGAGACTGATCTCAACAACTCCACTGCTGCTGTATATGCTGGACTCTGAACCTTCTTGGACCTGGCAAATTTCTCATCTTCATCTTCATTCTTGAAGACCAATTGAAATTGAGCAAGAACTCAGCTTCTCCCTGGTTACTCTCTTTGTTAACATGTCTGCAGGATTCTGGCTAGTGTGTATCTTTTCCATCTTCAATTGTCCATCTTCCAAGGCGGATCGTATGAAGTGGTACCTCAATTGTATATGCTTAGTCTTTGAATGGAAGGC
>ML819969.1:0-38561 GCA_009831015.1 Picea engelmannii | reverse complement strand
AGTTCATGCAGACACAAGGAAAATTGCAGAATGACCGCCATCAAAAGTGGTCCACATACTTGCAGCAATTCCACCTCAACATCAAGTATAAAACAGGAAGCACCAACCACGTCGTTGATTGCCTCAGTAGACCACCAGTCGCGACACTCACCACCATGCTAGAATCCTGCGGCCATGAGACCTTTGGATGGCCCCAACTCTATGAGATAGACCCAGACTTTGCCACCATCTACCAAATGTTGGGTGCAAAGGCAGTTGTCGATAATTTCCATCTTCAGGATGGGTTGTTGTGTCGACTGGGCCATATATGTGTTCCATCAAGTGAGCGAGCGAAGCTGATCTAGGAATCCCACTACAACCGAGTGGCAGGACACTTTTTCATCGAAAAGATAGTGGCATTGCTATAAAACCATTTCTACTGGCCGAAACTTCGACAGGAGGTCAACAAGTATATCAGGTCTTACACTACCCGCGCTATTGCCAAACCAACTACTAAGAAACATGGCCTGTACACCCCTCTTCCTAATCCTGACAAGCCATGGGAATCCATCTCAATGGACTACATGTCGGGCCTCCCATCCACCAAGCGGGGAAATGACTTTGCTTTTGTGGTTGTTGATTGCTTTTCTAAGATGGCGATTCTGGTTGCTTGTAAGAAGAGCATCACATTATAAGCCACTGTTAAGCTCTTCTTTGAATGGGTCTGGGTACATTTTGGAATCCCACAAACCATTGTATTAGATGAAGGTCACTCGACAACAAAGGATCCAACTTTATCGAGTCGTCAAAGCAGGGCAGCTCCTGCACCAAGGCAAGTGGCTCACCCGGGGCCAAATTCAACAGAAATTTCCTCATCTGATGGGGGAACTCAACGCAATGGAGACCATTGCTTCCTAAGGATGGAGTATTTATCCAGGTGGATATCAGTGGCCACCTACCTTTTCCAGCTGGATCAAAATAACTTTCTCACAATTTTGATAATTTAATATTTTTAGCAGTTTTTCGGGTTCTGAACTTTCAGAGCTATTTTGAGGCCCTAAACGACGTTTTTTTGGGGTATGTATTGGTCGCAAAATATCACTATCATCAAATTTTGTGCAACTATTGTATTTCTCAGATAGATCTTTCCAATGGGCTATCATATGCCTAAAACAACGATCGTATGCAAAAGTTACGACCCCGGGAAGTTGATGTACTGACTTACCCAAATGGGGCCCACATGACTTTTGGCGCTTCATCTCCTAGGGTCAGGTTTTTGGATGTTTAGGCTTCTTGAAACTCCTACTTATTGTAAAAATGCCTTGAGAGTCTCATTGTAATCATCTTCTTGTGAATGAGCGCAGTCATGACATCTCTCCTCGGAGATAAGCCGCCACCATTCCAACAAGCTTGTTTTGTGCTGCATTTTACAGTTTCAACTTATTTCCTTATTGAATAGAAGACCAGTTTTACTGTATCTCTGTTATTCTATATTAAGAATCTGGTAATAATCTGTAGCCATTTCGTTCTGCTTATAAAATCTGGATTAGTAGTATCAGAGCGGTCTGCTATTTGTCATCTTAATGCATGTCCCCAACGAGGTCGGAGTACAAAGAGTTAGGTCTCGAGTTTGTTTCTCTTGAGGAAAAAATATCTCGCACACCCAAGCGAACTCCCATGGAAGGAGAAAAGAAAGATGACGGGACAAGAGATCCTTTCAAACTGTTGATTGAGGAAGCCCTCATGCGACAGAGGAACGAGATGATGGATAATTTCGCGCAAATCCTTCGACGACTACCAACAAGCGACACATCTTCTTTGAGCAGAGGCACCACCCCCTTCAAGGTACAAATAAACTTCGATATTCCTATATTTGAAGGTCAGATAGAAACAAATGCTGTAGACAAGTGGTTGAATCTACTAGAAGGGTATTTTTCTATCCATAACTTTTCGAATAGAGAAAAGATTACTTTTGCACTCCTCAAAGCTACTTCCCATGTCAAAGATTGGTGGGAAACTTTCTGTGAGCAAAAGGAAATAGAGGAACCCTCATTATTTATAGTCATGGCCATCTGGGAATCCTTCAGAGATGATATTAAGGAACAATACTACCCTATCGAAAGTTATGATGACCTGTATACCAAATGGACCACACTGCGGCAAGAAAGAGACCAAGCAGTTCCAGATTTCACAAATATCTTCCATACCTTGTGCACCAAGCTGGGCATCAAAGATTCAAAGTGACATATGGTGATCAAGTATCGCAGTGCTATGCATAGATACATCCAGACCGAAATGGAATTTCTACACATCTCATCCTTGGGCACGGCCTACTGGTATTCCATCAAACTCAAGTAGAAGATCAAACAAAAGATGCGGCATTTTGGTTCGGGGAACCCCTCACAACAAAATCCAGGAAAGGGCGGCCCCAACCCAGAGAACAAAGGATAGAGAAAAGATGGACAGTATTAGGAAAACCAGTCCAAGCCACAAGCAAAGAAGGACATCGGAAAGACAAAGAAAGATACCAAGAAGTGGTGCGACTTCCATAATAGCCCTTGGCATAACACTGTTGATTGCCGCTCAAAGAAGACGCTTGTGGCTGAAGTGAAAGCCTCTGAATTAGATGCGGGTTCTGACTCTAATTCAGAACCAGAAAGGGGAAGATGGATCATTGACGCTGAACCTAGTGCCACCTTTGCTACCACCAAGCTCCAACATGGTGAAACAGACGAGCCAGAAGAAGGAGAGCACCTCTTCCATTCACAGATGTGGGTAAAAGGCACCCCAATTCACTTCATCGTTGATAGTGGTAGCTAGAAGAACCACATCTTAGCAGAGGTCATCAAGCGACTAGCTCTACCGATAACATCGCACCCACAACCCTACACCATTGGATGGCTCCGCCAAGGAAGCGATCTCCGTGTCAGCCAACAGTGTTGATTGTCGTACGACATCAATCCCTTCAAAGACGAGGTATTATGTGATGTTGATACTCTCGAAGTTCATGATGTTCTTTTGGGCCAACCTTATTTATGGAAACATCATGTTGTATATGAGTCTAGGCCTCATAGTGTTATTATTACTTTGAATAGGAAATTGTACAAGATACCCAAGGTTGTCCCACCTAGTGCTATTTCCTTGATCTCTGCTAAGAAATGCAGGAAGGTCATCTCTCAGACGGGGAAGTTTGTCTTCTTCGTGATTCGCTCTCAGAATGAGAGAAAAATCACAGCCACATCCAAGGTCTTTGCATCCGACCTCTCCACATAGTAGAAGCAAGTAGATAAGGTTGTGGAAGAATACTCGGATATCTTCTCGTCACCTACCGGGGTACTTCTGCACTGCCAGGTCAAGCACCCCATCGATCTGACCCCCGACGCACCGCTACCCAATGGGCCAGTCTATCGCCGTTATCTATTAGAGAATGAGGAGATCAAGTGACAGATCCAAGAATTATTCCACAAGGGGCACAAATACTCCTTGATCAACTCATGGGGGACAAATACTTCTGTAAGATTGATTTGAAGTCTAGCTACCACCAGGTGCCGATAGAACAGAATGATGTATGGAATACCGCCTTCAAGTCAAAGGAAGGCCTTTTTGAATGGTTGGTCATGCCCTTTGGTCTGACAAATGCTCCAAACACTTTCATGAGGATGATGGGCGATATCATTTGACCATTCACCAATCCTTTTGTAGTGGTGTATCTGGATGACATTCTCATTTACAACAAGACTTGGGCAGAAGTCTTGCAGCATATTCAGGAGGTTCTACACACCCTGCGGCAGCACAAGCTATACGCCAACTTGGAAAAATGATCCTTCAGCATGGACAGGGTCCATTATCTAGGCTACATCATTGATCAACATGGCGTAAATTTGGATCCATACAAGATCCAAGTCATTCATGACTGGCCAGCCCCAACCACACTCACTGAGCTTCGGAGCTTCTTGGGCCTTGCCAATTTTTACCGCAGGTTTGTGTTGGGATTCTCCAATATTGCATGGGCCCTCAGCCAAATAACCAGGGGTGGTGGTAAGGAAAAATTTGCATGGGGCCGGTCCCAACAACAAGCATTCAATGATTTGAAGCAGTGCTTGTGCTCAGCCCCAGTACTTTCACTACCAGACCTGCAACAACCCTTTGAGTTTGAGACTGATGCTTCAGACTATGCTGTGGGTGGCGTTCTCATGCAACACAACCACCCCATGGCCTATCATAGTGCGACACTATCAGATGTTGTCCATAAGTACCCTACTTATGACAAAGAAATGTACTCCATTGTGCAAGCCTTCTGCCAGTGGAGACATTACATTCTTTGGAGGGAGACAATCATCCACACTGATCATAAGCCACTGCAGTTCATGCAGATAGAAGGAAAATTGTAGAATGACCACCATCAAAAGTGGTCCACATACTTGCAACAATTCCACCTCAACATCAAGTAGAAAACATGAAGCACCAACCACATCACTGATTGCCTCAGCAGACCAGCAGTCGCGACACTCACCAACGTGCTAGACTCCTATGGCCATGAGACCTTTAGATGGCCCCAACTCGATGAGACAGACCCAGACTTCGCCACCACCTACAAATGTTGGGTGCAAAGGCAGTTGTCGATAATTTCCATCTTCAGGATGGGTTATTGTGTCGACTGGGCCATATATGTGTTCCATCAAGTGAGAAAGTGAAGATGATCTGGGAAGCCCACTACAGTTGGGTGGCAGGACACTTCGTCATCGAAAAGACAGTGGCAATGCTATAAAACCATTTCTACTGGCCAAAACTTCGACAGGAGGTTAGCAAGTATATCAGGTCTTGCACTGCCTGCGCTATTGCCAAACCAACCACTAAGAAATAGGGCCTATACACCCCTCTTCCTACTCCTGAAAAGCCATGGGAATCCATCTCAATGGACTACATGTCGGGCCTCCCATCCTCCAAGCGGGGAAATGACTGTGTTTTTGTGGTTGTTGATCGCTTTTCTAAGATGGCGATTCTGGTTGCTTGTAAGAAAAGCATCACAGCAGAAGCCACTGCCAACCTCTTCTTTGAACGGGTCTGGGTACATTTTGGAATCCCACAAACCATTGTCTCAGATCGGGACAGTCGATTTCTCAGCACATTCTGGTCGAGCCTCTGATCATTGCTGGACACAAAGCTCACCAAATCCACGACCTTCCACCCCCAGACAGATGGCCAAACCGAGGTCATAAATCGAATGATCGTGCATATCTTGTGCATGTATAATTCCAACCACTCTTGCACATGGGATGAGAGTCTTCCCTATTTCCAGCATAGCTACAACCGAGCCTTTCATAGCTCAACCGGCCACAACCCCTTTCAGGTGGGGTTGGGATTCCAACCATTGGGTCCCATAGATGTTGCACTTCCCCTTGCGGTCACCTCGACCGAATCCTCTCCTTCTCCAACTAAGGCTGACAAATCCACCTGGTTCATTCAGAGGATCCAACACATCCGCCAACAGTTTCAAGATATCCTACAGAAGTCCAATGACAAGTACAAGCAGTGCCATGATCAACATCAGGTTCCACATAATTTTCAGGTGTGCGACAAAGTTTGGTTGCACTTGCAGAAAGAACGCCTTACAAGACCCCATCCGAAGTTTTTCCCACTCCGTTATGGGCCATACACCATCACAAAGGTTGTGGGGGATAATTCTTTTGTGCTTAACATTCCTCCTTTCCTTGGCCTGCACCCAGTGTTCAACATGGACCTCCTTCGGCCTTATTTCCCACCATTATTGAACACCTCAGACGTAGCAGAACAATTGAAACCAACAGAGCTCAGCCCCAACTAAATAAAATAGGCATCCAATGATCAGATTGTGGACACACAGATGAAGGGCACTCAACAACAAAGGATCCAACTTTATTGAGTCATCAAAGCAGGGCAACTCCTGCACCAAGGCAAGTGGCTCACCCGGAGCCAAATTCAGCAGAAATTTCCTCATCTGATGGGGGAACTCAATGCAATGGAGACCATTTATTCCTATGGATGGAGGATTGATCCATGTGGATATTGGTGGCCACCCACCTTTTCCAGCTGGCTCAAAAAAACTTTCTCGCAATTTTGATAATTTACTATTTTTAGTAGTTTTTCGGGTCCTGAACTTCCGGAGCCATTTTGAGGCCTTAAACGACGTTTTCTGGTGTATGTTTTTCATCATGAAATTTTGTGCAACTATTGTAGTCCTCGGATAGATATTTCCAATGGGATATCATATGCCTAAAACGAAGATCGTATGCAAAAGTTACGACCCCGGGAAGTTGATGTACTGACTTACCCAAATGGGGCCCACATGACTTTTGGCACTTCATCTCCTAGGGTTAGGTTTTTGGATGTTTAGGGTTTTTGAAACTCCTGTTTATTGTAAAAATGCCTTGAGAGCCTCATTGTAATCATATTCTTGCGAATGAGTGCAATCGTCACATCTCTCCTCAGAGATAAGTCGCCACCATTCCATCAAGCTGGTTTTCCGTTGCATTTTACAGTTTCAACTTATTTCCTTATTGAATAGAAAACTAGTTTTATTGTATCTTTGTTATTCTGTGTTAAGCATCTGGTAATAATCTGTAGTCATTTCATTCTTCTCATAAAATCCAGATCACTTGAGTGCCCTACTTTTAATTCCCCATTCCTTTTTTGTGTCCAAAATAATTTTCTTGCAATTTTCCTCGACAACTTTTAGATGGGTATGGAGGACATTTGAAAAATTTCATTCAACCTCCCTTAGGAAGAAATCCTTGATTTTTGATTTTGTTTCCTCCAGTAATTTGGAGTCCTTTTCCTTTTTTTCCTTTTCCCAAATGAGAATGGCACCCTTTGACTACTTCAAATTTTCTTGGAACTGAAGAGGAGGAGAGGCCCGATCATTTGATTTATTTGGTCTCCATACATATTTAATGGCTTGGTGAAAAGAGGGATCCTCGAACTAGTGAGGATTCATCTTAAAAGGGAAAGGTGGTTTTGGATAGGAGGATTCCATCTCCAAAATGATGGGGCGATGATTTGAATCTCCTCCCACTGACACCTAATGACGAAGTCTTAATATGGATTCCAAAAAGGATTATGATATAAGTAATATGTCCAAACACTTAGAAATCCTCGCCTCCCCTATTATGTTGCTCCACCAGGTGGGTAGCAATTTTGTAGGTATAATTTCAATGAGACCTACCTCCTCCAAACAATTTAAGAGAATGTATGATAATGTGTCCAAGTGGGCACCTTAGCCTGAAATCTCGTAGAACCCCAACATAAAGTTTAAATCTCCCCCTAAAATATTATTCCTATATTGTATGAGAGGGTTTGTGAGGAGAGATTCCCATAACTCTTTTCATCTTATAGCCCGTGTAGATGAAACTTTTAGGGAACCAATTTTCCATCCTAAAACAATTCCTCTTGATCGTCTATCTACATCTAGGGATAAAAAAATCCCAGCATTGAAAGGTGTCCTTCAATAATTGAATCGTTTTTTCACCTACCAACATCATGTCCTGACTAAAAATAATATAGGGAGAGTGGGTGTCTACTAGACACTTTATAGACAATTTTTTAGCAAGGTTGGTTAAGCCCTTGCAATTGAGGGAGAGAATCATCATCTATGACCCCTCACAGGGGCTGTATCTCTAAGGGCCCCAATGATCGATTTTTGTTTCCCAAAGTAGATCTAGGAATTCACCTGTTGTTGAGAAAGAGAGAGATATGATTTGCGACCTGTAGGGGGAGGCTTCCAATCAACACCTTCCATGGAGCCAAGGCCACAACCTAGAATAGAAACATGTGGTAGGTCTCCCGAGGAGTCACAACCCATGAATTTATGTGATTTTTATTTAGAATGAAGGTTGTATTTTGGCCCAGAAGGTGGCAGGGGGATATGCCTCCAACGACTTGGTGGAAGGATCTGGGATGGGTAGGGTCGACAGGGAAGGCATGACATGAGTTTCTGTAAGGGGGGGAGCGAGGGGGTGGGGAGAGGAAAGACCACAAAAATAGGAGAAATAGTTGAGGGTTCAACAAGAGAAAGTCGGGAGGGGAGGGGAAAACCAGAGTCTAAACTATCCAAAATTCTAATAGAAGTGAGAAGATGAGGGTCAGGGACCATTTGAGTAATACCTGGAGCTGAAGGAGGGGATGAGGAGACTACAACATCCATGGATGGATGAAATGGTCGCTCCACTGGTTCAATGTTCTATGTGGATGTATCCAATTCCCCTGTGCTGGGCTAAACAAAAGGGTGCACCATACCAAAGACCGTGTGAGGGTTTTTCTCCACTATCACTTTTTAGTCCCATTTTTGCCTGAAATTTGTGAGGGTACAATCCACCCCCAAATTCCCATACTCGTGGCATTTACTACACCTGAAGGGAATGCCTTCATATTCCAAAGTCTACCGATTTTAATCGTCGAGCTCACACAATGTAATTTGTTTTCCAATCTTAGATAACCTAAGTTTGGATTTTTAATCTTAGATAACTATGGAGTCTATTTATTGAGGTCATTAAATTCACGTTAGTGGAATAAATACATGTGATGCCATATATTGGATGTGAAGTGCAATGCTACTATGTATTTTTTTTAATGGTCTTGTAACAAAATTTGTAATAGAATTTATAGTTATAGTAGTTGCAGACTCTTCACTGTGCTTGGGGACATTGCTATTATGTCTTGGATCGCTGGTTACTATGCTGAGAACCACTGTTTGAGTCTTTTTTGACAAGGATAAGTTTGTAGAAAGAACACAAAATAAATTTTTATATAAAAAACGCTATTAATTTCGCCCCTGTTCATATCACCATTTTTTCTATAGGCTATGCCGAATCAGAATGGTGTATGGATGAGCTTCTACTTATGGTCGAATCCAATTCAATCATTATTCTAGTCTTTTACAATGTGAAGTGTATATATATTTGGTGGAATAGTTTGGATGGCAATACATGAGTGTATGTTGAAGTCCTACACATCCTCAAGCAAGAAAAAACATTTGACCTTGAAAGTCCACTTTCTCTTTTGTGATGTTAATGTGATTTATTTTACAAAAGGATGATTATTAGGGAGTGTTGCAGTGGCAGAGAACAACAATGAACACTGATGACCACACATTATTGTAGATTTTCCACCTGTACAAGAATCATACAATGCCATAATCGATGAGTATATCTGTAAACTGAGCATCACTCCTCTTGATCAATCACGTCCTTTGTGGGAGTAACACTTACTAAATTAAAAAAGGAGAAAGGATGGAGAAACCATAGTTTTTAAGATCCATTATTCCCTCGAATATAGGATTTCTTTAATTTCCACATTGTTTTGTATTTTTAGGAGAGTCGACAATCCTCATCTCCCACCCTCCTTTCCTACTTCTAAGTGTAGAATTAAATCCATTTTATTGAACATTAAAGTAGAGAAAAAATTTCAAAGAATTTGGTATATGATGCTCGTATTATGTACACTATGGTTGATGTGTTAAGATTTCTACTGAGAATGATAGGATGGTTTACTAATAGCCAACTTCCAATTCAAGGACCTAGCGGAGTCGAAAATATGCATGTTGTGCTTCTTTATGCTATCTTTCCACTAGAGGATATCAAACAAATTAAGAATTTTTTAGGAGGGGTATGTGATATCGGATCAATAATTTGTATTTCCTAACTCTGATTCATATGCATTCTTACATAGTTTTTATTTTTTCTACAGACAATCACTAATGTTATAACATGAATAATTTCCTTGGACATGCAACACTACTTGCAGATTATCCTCTCAATTAAGATGCATTTTATATAGTATATTGGAAAATATAATCATGTCCGTAAATATCAATAATTGTTTTTATAATATTTTAATTTTTAATATGTATAAGATTTATTTAAAATTTAGAAATTTTTTCCCGAGGAAAAAAATCCTGTAAATTTTATTAAGAAAATACAATTTACATCTGCATTCTTGTGGGTGATTTAGCCAAAAAGTGTTGTCCAGAGAATTGTTATATTTTTTAGAGAAATAACATGTACTAGCAGTATAATATCATATAATGTCCAATTTTTTTTACAAATAGCCGTCTGTGATACTACAATACCATATATATGATGAATGTATTCTAAAAAAAAAGGCTTACAATATTCGAGTTTCAGATAAGAAACATTAACAAAAGGAAATATAGTCAATTAGAGCGAAGGCTCATGAAGATGTTCCTCTTGGCTGTCTCCCTGACATGTTGTAATATTCAATGTGTCAGAGTCGAGGACCATGCCAACTTTGGAGACATGGTCAACAACAGTGTTCTTGCCCCTATAAACATGATCATAAGAAATGTAAGTGAAATAAGTAACCAATTGTTGAATATTACTGAAGAGTGGTTGCAGTGTGTATATGTGGACTAGAGTGTTTGGTATGTGTTATATTCTTTGTATGGTTATAACTAGTGTATGTGTTATCTTCTTTGCGGTTTTTTGCGTCCATTTTTGGGCAGTTTTTTCAGCACATGGTTTTCGCCGATGGATTTCTATTTTCGGTTAAGGAATTAGGGTTGTTGACTAATTCGAGTTATTGGATTAGGGTTTTGGATGCTACAAGATTCTATATGTATATTGTATTGTAAAAAATGTATGATGTAAATGAATATAGAATATGTTGGTTTTCCCGGTTGGGCTTTCCAGGGGAAAAATCTATGTGTAATGTGTGTATTTTCCATTGTATTTTTTCTATTCTTTTATTGAAAATCTGTTTGCAGTAAATAATTGTACAAGGTTAAAATCTACATAGAGGTGTCATTCATCCAATTGATAACAATATTTGAGTCACTATATATATATATATATATATATATATATATATATATATATATATATATATATATATATATATATATAATATTGTGTTATCTAGATATGTGAAGAAGAATTTTAAGTGCCATGATTTTTTCCATATTGTTTGTGGCTGGACCAAGACCAACATCGAAGGAAATATAGTGATATGAATAGAGGTACAAGATCCCTCATGCAACCCCATGAGGCGGAGTCCATTGGGAAACTCCATCAAAAAATTCCTAGCGGATGTCAGTTTGAATGTGTGTGTCTGAATGAGGAGGCCTTGGAAAAGTGGATTGGGAGGTGGAGAAATCCTCCATGATGGCCTGGCTTTGAATTGCAATTTTGAGTAGGGATGGATCCTTGTTTTCAAATATGGAGTGGTTAATGTCTAACGAGATACCCCAGGCCACAATAAGTGGCAACACTTTGTGTTGGATTTTATGACATGCTGATAGCTAGGAGGATAGCCATTGCTTGATTGAGGGTCTTTCCCAAAAAAGAGATGGGTCCACAAGAGATCATATCTCCTCCCAGACATATTTTGTAAAGGTAGAGTGTAAGAAAATGTGTTTCGTTAATTCATCCGCTTGAAAGCACATGACACATTTACTAGGCCCATGAAAGGACCTATTTTGTAGATTGTCCCATGTCGAAGCTTTATTATTATTTTTTTTTTGTAAGTAAGAGGTTTTATATATAAGGGCCTTCAAAAAACTAGACCAGAGTTACAAAAACTTGATAACAACCGGACTGTAGTTACTAAACTGCCCCAAAAAGGAGAAACCAGTTCAGCCAGTCGGGTAAGTTTAGCATCTGAAAACCTAACAGTCTTGAAGAACAAAGCTAAGTTGACTAAATTGTAACTACAATAAGAAAATGTTAAAAAGAGAAGATCCCTTGAGGGGTTATACACCTGGCAAGTAACCTGGCCATGTGGCAAGAACGGCCGCATGCCAAGGCTCCTCCTCAACGGGTGTCCCTTTGATTTCCAAATGCATGTCATCATCCACGGTGCACTCGTCCCTGTTGGTAGCTAGCAGGGCATCTCCAGATGGAGTGTGCACATGCTGGCCTGTGGCTGTCACCACTTCCATGTCCTCACTCTGGACCTGCACCACATCGACCTCTGCTACACTCTGCGTCCTAACATTTCTGTCGTCGCTTTATGAGTAGGGCGCCCCTGCTGAAGCCGCGCCTGCTGGGTTAGAGGGAGAAGCATCTTGGAAGGTAGATAGGATTTGAAGGAGGGTTGAGATCCTTCCTTCCATGAGCTGCATTCGAAATTGGAGGTCCTCCATTCCCTGACGGAGTTTGAAGACCAGATCATAGAGGATGGTGAGACTTTCTTTCAACTGCAGATCAGGCGTGGAGTTGGTAGACACAGACGTGTTGTTTCGGGCGGCTCGAATAGGAGGTGGCGCCCCCATGGGTGGCCTTGAGGAACAAGTAACCGGTGCAAGGGAAGGATTGAAGGTTCTGGAAATTGGTGGAACGACAAGGTGGCACAAAGTGTTGAAGGAAAATCTCCCTGTGGACAGGTAGATCTCCTCTTGAGATCTAGACTCTTAATTCTTAAGACATAAGACACTTAACGTGGACATTGAATTCCTTTCAGATCTATACAAACTGGTGCATGAGGAGGAAGGAGAAAAGAAGTACCTTTTACCGACGTTTGTCCCTGCATGCTCCGAGTTGAGCTCCAATCTTTCGCTCCTCGATGAGCCCTGTAGACAAACAATAGTACAACCACTTCCTACTCTGTTGATATTAGCTTGAAATAGATCTATCTATCATAGACAAGTTCATGTGATATTAAACACAAACTAGAAAGAAACAGGCCAAGCGTGTCATATTAATGAGAACAATGACAGAAGTAGCTTACAACCGTAGATGTGAATGCGAAAKCTTCATCAAGTCCCCTTTGTCTAACCCTTTCTCAAAAGATCCACGACCCAGATGACAACAACTTCACTGATTACTCTCCTCCAGTTCACTGTGTGTTTCCTATGAGATCATAGGTTTCATGCTTGCAATTCTTCCCCCTTTCCACCATCATAGAGCCTGCTTATATAGGTTCAGAGAGGCCTAACCTCTTGAGGTATCTTTAGGGTAAGTTGAGGAATTCCCTCCTTAGATCAGGGATCTTCTCCTAAGATCATGGTTGAACCAGGAATTCGAATGCAACTGTCTTCCAAACTTGAAAGATCTTCCCCTTATTCTCCTCAACAGATCAACAACTGCCCAGATTAGACAACGCTCCCTCAAAAGGGGCATCAAGGCGCTATAGTGCTCCCTAGTAGGCTCAAGGGGAGCGCCAACACTTCAAATATTTGTAGCGCTCCTTCAGAGGGGTAGTTTGGTGCTATAACGCTCCCTAGCACCTTATAGGGGAGCACCAGTGCTCCTAAGGGTGAGATAGGGGAGCGCTCTCCCTTAAAACCTTAGTTTGAAAGCTTCTTTCAGGTGGCAAGAGATACTTGACTTCAGTTAACCATCCCTCTTCCTCCAAATCAGGTGTTTGAGGTATTCTAAGTGTCTCCTTAGTGTTGTCATCGTGGCAGTATGCTTTGTTTGACATTTGCGACACTTGTGAACAACATGCGACTCTTGCGACAGTTGTGAACAACGTGCGACACTTGTGACACTTATCAAGGCGATTAATGTTGATGTGTAACAGATTGCCCCCCAAAGTATCAAGTTAGAAGATGAGAACTGATAACTGAAATGCTTTGTAGACTTTCAAGCAAGGGTATAGACTCGGAGAACCTGACAGAAGCTACACACAAACATCCAACAAATATCATGACATGTTTCAAACACAAGGCAGGCATACCTATGCTTGGGTGATCAAGACTTGCAAGATATGGCCGCCAAGAATACACTGCGGATCCATAATTGTATTGATAAAAAGGGTATAGCCACTGAGGATACAGTGTGGATCTATACTCTGATGACTTGAACTGATTATAGCCACGAAGAATACACAGTGGATCTACGAGATGACAAGACATAGCCATGACCAATACAAAGTGGATCTATGTAACAGTATATGTGTCATGGTTCAAGAGAAACTCCTTCGCAACCTGGGCAAAGTACATATCAAAGTGATCACTCAACCCAGGGTCTTCTTACCGATCCCAATGTAGTACGAATCTAACCATGTGAATAGATGTCTTGATGTCGAACATGGCAGAAACCACTTGATTACCGATCAATGATGTAAACCGTTAACAAGCGCGAGGGAGATCACCATTAATTTCAATGATTCCCAAGGTACCCTAGTACATTCCAACGGATGTGAATGGATGAGCTGGAGTCGAACATCCGTGGAATCATTCGATCAGAGGTTAATGATGTAAACCTACTGTCAAATGTGAGGAGGCCTACCATTGAGGCATGCAGGTCCCAAAGTACTAACTGGTTTCTAAGCCTAGTTCTCGGATAATGTGTTGAAGTCTACAGGAATAGGCTTGTCGAAGGAGGGCCTTAATGTATCCCCCATGAACGACACGAAACAGACATAGAGATGTAATTGGTAGATCAAAAGAACATGGAATGACACGGGTATTGAGACAAGATATTTGTGATGACTGACTCTCGAGGCAGATACTTCCCTTGAACACTGAGGCACAATAGCAGAAACATGACATGGACCAAAACTTGATGATGCAGTGGATGGTGTGACTTACGTCAGGTGACCCAAAGGAGTGAAAGAAACTCAAAGGATTGGCTCAGTGCAGAGGTTCAGAGGATTATAATGCATGCAAAAACAAAGTGTCGTGTTCAAGGGCGACTTTAAGAATTAGTTGGTAATGTTCTCAAGAGACTGCTTGGCTTGCTTCTTTCAAATTTTCCCCCATCCAGATAGATGAGTACCTCCTTTTGATTTAACAAGCTCGAGGAGGGTAACACATGCTCGATATAACTCACCTTCGGTAAGTTCCTCTTCCTTTGTTTAACGAACTGGAAGAAGTAAGAGTTCGGTCCCATATGGACCTGTCGATGTTTGTTTTAATGAGTCCAAAGATATAAAACTAAAAGGTTTTTCATGATTATAGAGTCTGGAAAAACACTTAAAAGAGAACTCTCTCAGTTCCTTTTTCGTACAGTTAGTCTCACGAGGCTGAAAAAGAGATAAACTACCACTCGAAAGACGCCCTTTCGAACCTTTTAACGAGTGTGAAAGGAAGCAAGATCACTCGACGATCTTTTCATATTTAGAGAGTCTGAAAAGAGTTTAAAGATGACTCCAAGGGGTTCCTTTTTCGTGTGTCCATGCGGGTCCAAAAAAGAGATAAAAGTCTACCCGGTGCATTATCATATTTTCGAGCTTGAAAACGAACTAAGACTGTGCTCATGGATGTGACAATGTAAACAAACGATCATAACTGCTTGGAAACCTGTGGTGTCAAAACTGCAATCCAATGGTTTAGTGAAGCCATTATATTGTCAGAGAAACCCATAAATAACTATACCTTATAAAAAATGGAAATCTACAAATAGTAATACAAGAGAAATCTTCATTTACCATTTCATTTTGCATAAGGATTTGTAGCAGTGGATATTCTCACTTTGGAGGTGGATCTTGTTTCAATTGATACCGGAGCTACGATTGACCGTTTCTATTACCATTTGGACCAGGTAGATCTTCATCTCTCCTTCTTTCAATCACATGGTTCAATATTCGTTTTCATAGCAATATTTAAATTAAAAAATGAATCCCTAAGTCGCGCCAAAAAAGATCAAATCGGCCTCTATGGAAAACGATGGGGAAAATACATTCTTTTGCAAAAAAGTGTTTAGAAGGTGATAGAAAAGATGCCAACGCCTTGACACTTGGCTGGATGGGTCGTTTTTGTCAAAGAATCCATAAAAAATCAAAAACATGCCCACGCAGCCATTATGAAAATTAGTTATATTTAAAAACGTTTTGTTGTTGTGTGATGATTGTTGAGTGATAAAAAGAGGGCGTGGTCTTTTTCGAATAGTGTGGGCATTAGATTTCATGTTTTTAAATTGCTTAAGAAATTGCCGAAAAATTGAATAATGAAATTCTTTGTTTCTTTTTGTTTGTAGGTGATTTCGGTGACCATGATCGAGTGGAAAGAACGAGAGCATGAGATCGATGATTTGGATGCTTTGCAGAGTCCTCGCACGTGGGCCGCGTTGAGAGCTTGTTGCCTACTGAAATTCTTTAAATTGCAAAAGATGAAGAAGGAGATTCTTCTGCTTGAGCACATAATCAACTTGTGGGATGTCGCAGAGCAAGGGCTTCAGATCAGAACACAGTTTCTAACCATCAAGTTGGAAGACGTATATTTCTTGACTGGCCTCTCGAAAAGAGGGGTTTCTATATCTTTTTCCGGGCATAGGGCGCTTCCTGAGCAAGTGGGCGTGTATCTGGCACGTCATTTTGTCCCAGGAGCAAGACTGGTGGTGGGTAGAATCCCTATCAAGGATATCCAAGAGTTACCCCTTCGTTCCATTTTGTTCGCCATCACGAGTGTGACGGGAAGCACTAGCGCACATCTGACGTCGAGATCACAGGTAGCTTATGGCGTACAGTGTTTGGAGCCAACACTGTTTAACTGGAGCGGAGGGTTCCTTCGGAATGTGAAGGAACAGGTTTCGTGGTGTAGGATGGGGCAGAAATAGTTCGGATACGGCTCTTTCTTGGTCTCATTTTTCTTAGAGCGCATCCCTCAGATGCAACCTTAGATAGCATTGGCAGTACGACCAGTGGAAGAACCACAGATGGAATGGTGGACTAGTCTGTCTCTGAGACTAGTGGCAGAGTCAGAGTTCCGTTTCACCGTTGACTTCTTCGCTTGGCTGAGACGCTAGTATCTTTGGATCGAAGACTTCCCGTATGCCGAGGTGGACTTCCACGGGAGCATGGATTTGATTTTACCCGCGGGGGAAGATTGGGATGCGTCAGGTGAGAGATTAAGAAACACCTTGTCTAGTTTTTGTTTTTTAAGTTTTTTAATGTATATATATTTTTTTGGGTACGTAGAAGAGTTTTTAATGGATGTATTGTTTTCAAAATGCAGACAAGGGAGCAGTGCACCCGGCTAAGATACCGATACCAGGACGTTGTGGGGGTGCTCCGATTGCAACAGATCCGGGGGCACCAGTGATAGGTCTCCGGGAGGTTGAAATAAACCTTCAAGGCCTCACGATGGGAATTTCTCCTCTACGGAGGGGAGAAGTGCCTTTACATCTACAGAGGCACACTGTGGGAGTGCCAGAGAATGTTAATTCTCTACTGAGATGCGTAGTGCGTGCAGTGATATGTTACTCTCAGCACAATGCGGTGCAGCGAGATTAGAGTCTCTCTGGTGATTGTATTTTTGTATGACTTGTCAGGCGATGTCGTATGGGTGTAAAGACCCAACATTTTTCTCTTCTAAATAATTTTTTGATGTAATCAAAACATTTTTAGTCATGCTATGTATATATATATAGTTCTGAGTTTTTACAGTGCCAAAACATTTGTACATGATGATGCCTTTAATGTGATGTGTTTTAATTTACATGTGATGTACAATTCGTTTTCCTTTGTTAAATCTTATCTATGGGCGAGATACCGATCCATGATGTAATTAGCCAACGAATCTGAAACATTGTTGAATTCTCTTGGAATATGTCTGTATTCGATGTAATCAAACATTCATTCAAGACGACGAACTTGTAGGTGGAGACGTAGCAGGATAGGATTACGAATAGCGTAGATACGGTTGAGTTGATAGACCATGAGTTGGGAGTCTAGGTTAACAATGATACGAGAGATACCTAGGGAGGAGGCTTGGGTCAAGAGTCCGATGACAACATGATATTCTGCCATGTTATTAGTCACTGGTCCTAAGCAAATACCTCTTGAACTCACCACCTCGTCAAATTGGTAAATGACCCATGCTGCTGAAGCAATGTTCCGGGTGTGTCGACTAGCGCCATCCGCAAACCCGACAAAGATAGGAAAGGAAGACGTCATCTGCGCATGAAAACACAAGGCACAGTTATGAGTGGAAAAGGTAAAGACTTGAGCACGCGAAAGAAACAGACACACCAAAMTAAAATACAATAATGTACAAGGTACAAATGCTAAGTGATCTAGGCATAGTAATTTTTAAGGTAAAGCCCGTTCTGGGGCTCCCCTAGGGAAATTCCATCATAATCGACTAACTCGTAGGCGCCTCTATGTAGAACACGTTTCACAATGTAAGGGCCATGCCACAAAGGTTCTAACTTACTTGTCCCTAGTTTGTCATGAGCTTGGTCATAGACGAGGACTAAGTCTCCTTCTGCAAAATTCCAAGGATGGATGGATTTGTCGTATTGATTTTTTATCCGTTTCTGATGTGCCTCGTTAACGAAAGCGGCATCACGACATGTTTCGTTCAATTTGGTTAGATATAAGAAACGTTCTTCTTCGGCAGAAGTATGGGGTAGGAGTTCTACTTTAAGTTTCAGAGATGGAATCTCACACTCGATTGGTAAAACGGCTTCAATGCCATACACCAACTGGAAAGGAGTAAATCCAGTTGCGGTTTTCACGGAAGTACGGTAAGCCCAGAGAGCGGAGAAAAGTTGTAGATGCCAGGATGTCATGTTTTTCCCTACCATGCGTTGAATCATGGTTTTGAGGACTTTGTTGATGGCCTCAACTTGTCCGTTGGCCTGAGGATAGTATGGGGATGAGTTTTCATGGAGAAAACCCAACTTGGCATGCAATTCACTCATCATTTGGTTCTTGAAGTGTGCACCATGGTCAGTGACAATGGCGTGTGGTACACCAAAATGAGTTATGATGTGGTTAAAAATAAAAAGAGTTGTGGTATGACCATCGTTCAGAAAGGTAGGCATAGCCTCAGCCCATTTTGTAAAGTATTCGACGACGACGATTATATAACCGTGCCCCCCGACTGAGGTAGGCTTACATTGCATGAAATCGATACCCCACTTGGAAAAGGGGCTGATGGCGATAATGGGGTGCAACGTAGTGGGGTGGGTGCATGCCTTCTTGTTAAAAACTTGGCAGGGTGGGCATTTTTTGACTGCCTCAATACAATCTTTGAAAATCGAGGGCCAAAAATAGCCGGCACGTAGAATTTTTTGGGCTGTGGCCATCCCTGAAAGGTGACCGCCACAGACTCCAAGGTGGCAATCGTTCAGGACGCGTTCAGCCTCCGCATGAATCAAACATCGTCTAAGGATAGTATGAATACCACGACGATACAAGGTGTCGCCGATGATAAGATAATGACAAGAATGGTGGTGAATACGTCGACGCTCTTCACGGGAGGTGTTAGGCTGAAAGCATTGGGTTTGGAGGTAAAGGAGGATGTCTCTGTACCAAGGATCAGATGTGCTGATGAGGAAAAGAGTTTTGTAAGGGAGAGAATCTCTAGGTTTGATGTCTTCATCAGCATGGGGAAGATCGCAGATAAGTTCCGCAAACACCAGGGACTTTTTGGCTTTGGAATTCATGAATTCAAGATCGAATTCTTGAAGGATGATGATCCATTTAGAGTATTTTCCCCCGAGAACTTGACGTGTCAAGACGTGGTACATGGGGTTTGAGTCCACAATCACCGTGGTGGTGCATAGTAAGATGTAATGGCAGAATCTCTGGATTGCGATGACGGATGCCAGAGCCAGTTTCTCTACATGTGAATATCGGAGTTTGGGTCCAGATAGACTCTTTCTCAAGTAATAGATCACATGTTCCTCATCGTTGGGGTCCTCCTGAACTAACACCATCGCAATAGTGGAAGTGGAGGCGGCTAAGTAAAGGATGTAGTCCTTTGTATACTCTGGAGGGTGCAACAAAGGTGCGTGGGTCAAGGCATGCTTGAGAGCATCAAATGACCGGTGAGCAATGTCATCCCAGATGAAAGGGGTGTTTTTCTGCAGCAACCGCATGAATCCTTTAGTTATCTCAACATAATTACAAATGAAACGGTGAAGGAAGTTTGCTTTTCCTTGCAAACTTTGGAGTTGGGTCAAATTAGCAGGTGGGGGTAAGGCTAGAATAGCCTTAATATTTAAGGGGTCCACCCTGATCCCATCTTTAGAGATTACAAAACCAAGGAGTCGACTGGATTCGACAACAAAAATGCACTTATGTGGGTTCAAGAAGATACGGTAGAACCGACATCGAAGAAAAATAGCTCATAAGTGATCAACGTGATCTGTTCGATTGGATGAGTGGGCAGGTAAGTCGTCGAGGTAGGGTTCCACGATATGCTTGATATCGTGGAAAGCGTACGACATGGCCCGCTGGAAAGTAGCACCAGCATTTTTGAGACCAAAAGGTATCTTTCGATAGGCGAAAGTTCCCCATGGGCATATAAAGGCCGTCTTATGTTGATTAGTAGGTAAAATTTCAATCTGGTTATACTCGGAGAAGCCATCCATGAAAGAGAAGATTACGCTCCCAGCGAAATTATCAATAATCTGGTCGATGAAGGGTGTAGGGTAATTGTCCTTTGGACAAGCCTTATTGATATCCCGATAGTCAACACAGACACAAATGGTTCCTTGTTTTTTGGCAACTAGAACAAGGTTGGAGACCCATTCTGTCAAAGGGACGGGGTATATAAAGCCAGATTTTAAAAGTTTCTCAACTTCTGCCTTTATAGCTACGATTTTCTTGGGATGAACCGGGCGAAGTTTCTGTCGGACAGGTTTCGCACCAGGGTAAGTCTTGATTTCGTGTACGACGATCGAAGGGTCGATTCCGGGCATTTCCTCGTAGCTCCAAGCGAAGACATCGCGAAATTATTTAAACAGAGCGGTATAGGACACCACTTCTTCGGGTGTACAATTAGCACCAAGGTTAATGTTTTCCACAATGCCTTCTTTGATCAAAATATCAATAATGATCGTAGTAGAGATGTTACCCATATTCCTCTCAGAAAGAGTATCTTGTGTGAGGATGGGAGATTGTGGAGCATCGGTAACATCAGGAGGGAAGACAGAGTGTATGTCTTGGTGAATTTCTTCCAAAGGTGGAAGAAAAGAGGATCGATGATGGTTATCATCCCAAGGTACGTCGTCGATACTAAGCATTTCCATTATAGATTCGTCAGAAGGGAAAATTTGGGAAATGTAATCGATCGCAGACGATAGGGAATCCAACCATGATGGCATCGAGTAGGCATCAGGTGCCAATAAGTGTGGGTTTTCTGGAGAGGGAGAGGTAGATTGAATAGCTACGTATGCGGCCTTGGCTGGGCTAAGTGGCATGGTGTCACCTAACACATCAAATTCCATAGGACTAGGTACAATCCAAGGGTCAGATGATTCCAAAGATTGATAAGGCATAGTCGAAATCATATTGATAGTGGAAATATGATGTGTGGTCGGTGGAAGTGGTGTAGGGAAGGTACCCATAAAGCTAGAATCTTTCAATAAGCCAACACCAACGCTTTCATACATAACTGGGTGGTCTCCCAAAAAAGGAATGTTGTTGGTGACAGGGGCACGAGCGTCGGGTGTACAGAAATCTAGTTGATCGATAGTGACAATTTTGCCTTGATGGGGGAATTGTACACATTGAAACACCGACGAGGCGACGACAGTCATAGCGTAGAACCAACTTCTTCCAAGTAGTAGGTTGTAATCGAGGGGGGCATCGACCACCTCGACATCAACGGTAACAGTTTTGTCGCCCAACTGAACGACCAAAGATTGTAAAAGTCCGTGAGGATGAAAACCTCACCCATCTAAAGCGCGTAACATCGTAGGGGATTTGTTAAGGGCAGGTGATTTTAAGCCTTTCCAAAAAGCTAAAGACATGACACAAGTAGAGGCTCCCTCATCCAAGATAGTTCAGTGGATTTGTTGATTGTGAACAACAACATCGATTTGAAAAGCTAGTTGGTGGGAGAGCCGAGGTTGATGATCATCCAGATTAAACGTGAGGTTACTAGATGACTCAAGATCAAAAGCGCCGATGGCGGATAAGAGCATTCTACGTTGGTTGGGACAGTGTTGTAGAACTTCCAAAGCAGACATAGCACATGGCGCTTGAGCCAAATCTTCAACAATGTTGTAGTTTTGGGCATCCCGTGAACTAGGATTAAAGGTAGATTTCTGGATGGTGCTCTTAGGAGGGCGTAAAATGGAGTCAAACGAAGGTTTCTCAATCTGAAGTGGCCCGGATGGAGGGCTAGTAGATGGAGGACTAACAAAAGATGGTAATGGGTCCGATAAGGAACCATTAGCAGGCTTCACCTTATCAGGTTTAATCGGTGTGTCATAAGTCGTAGTGCGAGTGGTCAGATTAATCCCGTTAAACATGTAAATGTGGGCACTTGTCGAGGCCTCATCATGGGATTGGTTGGAACAGCCCCCTGGAGTGGGGGTTTGAGCAACCAAAGATTGCTGCTGTGGAAAAGGCCGGGTAAGCACAGCGGGTTGTGAATTTCCTTTAAAGAGTTTGGCCACTTCATTGCGATGTGGACAGTCTTGAGTGTAGTGATTGTCTCCACAAATGAGACATAGGAATTTCGGTTTCCGTTGTGGTTGTTTTCCGGTAGCAGGGGTTTGAGGTTGATTTTTTGGTGGTTCATTGTTGTTGTTTTTCTTTGGTTTATTTATTGCTTTCTTCTTGCCCCTAGTTTGTTGTGAAGGGGTCGATTGGACCGCATTCACCTCAGAGACCTGAGTTTGAGGGGAGGTAGAAGAGGGTGCAGTCGAACTGGGAGCAGGCATCGAAGTTGACTGCTGGGTTGTTCCAGTCGACTGGGAAGTAGATTGGGTTTTGATGGAGCCAATGACTCCATCCGCGTGCGAGGTAGACGATGGTTTGGATGGATCATTAGTGGCATGGGTAGCATTTGGTATCAACTCGTACAAAGTACCATATTGTGAATAAACCAAATCTAAGTATTGGGCCCGAGCAATAGCTTCTTCCTCGGTGACTACACCACCCATGGCAACATCACGAGCGATCTGGGGTAACAGTGATTTGGTGAACCATTCTGCTAATAATTGGTCAGGAATGACTGCTTTGATTAGCCTTCATCATCGTCTCCATTCATGAATATGATCAGAGATATGTACGGAGGTTGTCTGACGAAGGGAGGTCAATAGTTCAGTACTCGTCTCGTATCGAATGGGTAGTTGGAAGTGTGTGAGGAAGGACATGGCAAGGGAGTTCAAATCGTGAAAATAAGCGTGTGGTAGTTCAATATACCACTTTGCTGCAGAACCCGTAAGAATTCATTGGAAGATACACAAACATATAGAATCGTCCATGAGGGAGTTGGATGAACACCACAAATGGAAAGTCATCACGTGGTTGTTTGGGTCTTCTCCGGACTTTCCGTCGAATTTTGGAATATCAAAAGGAAGTTTAGCTGGGATAGCTGGCCAAATCGGAGAATGAAAAATAGGATCATTCGTTAACCGAGACAAGTCTGGGAGGTCCAGAGTCGCTAGGAAGGGTAGTTGTCGGTTAACCTGTGGGTAATACTGGTGTGGCATAGGAACACCAGTAGGACCATACACTGGGTTAGACGGATAATTGTAACCAGTGGGTCCTCTTGTATAAGGTTGGCGTTGACCAGGGTACACAGGATTTGAGGGAGTTTGAGAAACATGTGCGAGCGGGGGATAACCTGATGGGTTTTGAGGATTATAAGATGGATTTTGCGTTTGTCCATAAGGAGGATATAGATGAGTCCCTTGAGAGGGAAGGGGTTGTTGTGGAGCTTGAGAATTGTGTCCCCCCGAGAACTGTGGGTTTCCTGGAAAAGGGATATTCCACGGATTGGGTGTGGTAGACACATTTTTTCCATACGGTTGATGGTAAGCTCTGGATTGAGGCTGCCCCCCAGCATGAGGGTGCCCTCCAAATGGAAGTTGTCCTCCAGTGGGAGGATGCCCCCCATTTTGAGGTAGAGTTCCCGAAATTTGAGAACCAAACGTAAATGACTGATCGGTACCGCTTAACGGATTAAGACCACCAAGACCAATCCCTCTGGGTTGTTGGATAGGTATGGAACTTCCCGGCATAACTTGGGTAGTAGTGGTAGCGGAAGAATTCAGTGCTCTGTACCCAAAAGGGAGTGACGATGAAGGTCTAGGTGTTATCGGTGTGCCAATTGCAGCTTGGCTAACCACCGCATTACCGGCAGGAATAGTTGAAATGTGAGAGACCATGGTAGAGTGAGCTGTCTGGAGAGAAAAAGTGGACCTTGGACCAACAGATGATGTGTTCGGATCAGCGGACGGTGTAGCTGAAAAAACGGTAGTATCGATAAAATGGTTTAAAGGTACGGTGTACGACACCTATTCCTATTCCGTAAAGATCCCACACCATGCGCGGTGGACTTCGAACAATGTCTGTGGTCCAAAAGGGGTCATCGACTAAAGGGTTTGCATGAGACCCAGTCGGAATGTCAGAAGGATTGATGATGACAAATTCACTGACTGAATTCAGTTGGAGAACCTGTCGCTCATATCCCTCTGGAATGTGGAAAGCCTCCGGAGACTCTGAAACAATTCGAAAATTCTCTAAAGGGGTGGGAACTTCTTCTTGGGAGGTTATAGTGTCATGAACCTCGCTCTGTTGAGGAGATTCCTCCGTAGAATGAGGGGGTAAAGGGGTATTCCCTTCCATATTTTCTGGAGGAAGTCCCTGTAGCCTCCGCGAACGGCATGGAGGGTCGATGTTGGTGAAAAAGAGTCGGCGGAAAAGATCTATGGCCAACTATCGAAAAGAAATAGCATACGCTAATAGAATCTAGGAATCACAACCAAGAAAACATGACCTTCTCTCGATGACCGTACTAGTTGGTGATGACATCCAACGTCGCATGATCAAGTCAAGAAGGGGCGGGGATATGGTGGAACAGTTACAATGGCGACCTGCTTAACGAACTTTCACCCTGGTGCAAGCTTCCACGCAGTAATTGTGGATTTACCCTCCAAGGAGCCCGAGTGAGTTTGACCAATGTCTGCTCTAGGTACAGTGAGACTTCCCTTCACCGTCACCTTGTGTAAGACCCTAAAGATTATGGCCACTAAGGTTACCAATTCACAGTCGGCCCCTGGGCGGGTACAGTCGACAGTCCAGTCCGAATGTACGGGCATGGTATCTAGCCCGAAATCAACTTGAAAGGCTTCCACTCAACATTGTGGGTATACCTTTAAGCGATCCCCATAATACGATCTGACCACTACAATCAGTCAAACCACGGAGGGATAATCTCTGTAGCTTTCCCGAGTGCGACCTCGTGCGTAACCCCTGTGTGAGAGGGGGATCCCAGGCAGACTTATACGACAATTGGATTTGACTCTCCCTAGCTCAGGATGCTAATGTTTTTTTTGGAAACTTTGGAGAGTTATGCTCACAGCCTAATCCAAAGTATTAATCCTAGTCTACTGTTGGTGGAGGATCCTAGAAAAGAAAATGTTCTAGATAGTTTTTAATTAGCGTTCATTTTATAGTTGTTCTTTACTCAAAAGGGGTGCATGGAAGTGAAACAGATGGAATGATGACTCAATCCCCCAAAATGCATCAAAGATGATAAACAGTCATTTATTTTCGATGAATATCTATTTAAGGGAGAGAGAGAGAGTTCTTTTCACTAACAAGCACTAATAAGGAATGTCCTCAAACAAATTTTCTTCAATCAAATCCGATGTGGTGCTAAAACTTTTGGAAATGCCTTCTAATATGAAAAATCAATCATGAAGATGTCTCTTTATTGTTTTCATGTGAATAATGATTAATTCAAAACAACACTTCTCCTACCAATTATCCTTTTGGATCAAGGAAACTCAGACAAACACAAGCAGGTTTCATACAAACAATACACCCTCTTGTTGTGATAAAAAACAAGAAGCAAAAGAAAAGAAAAACAAAGAAAATCAAGAACTTCACACCAAAATAAATGATGAAGAATGATGACTTAAACTAAAACCAAATGAAGAGATTCATAGAATCCTGATGTCCTTCACCAGAGTTCCTCGCTCAGTCAAAAAGGAGAGAAAAACAATGCATGGGTTTCAAACTCCCGACAGCAGAAAAACTCAAAAATAATGAAGAAGGCTACAAAACCTAAACAACAAGGTGTTTGTTCCTCGGGAGGAAGGATGTCAAAGTTGAAATGGAAGAAGCATTGACTCACAGAGAGGCTCAACAAGTGAAATACATAGGCTAGACCCTGAACAAAGCAATTCTGGAAAGGTTCTTGGCCAAAAGAGGGCTGGTGCTCTGGTGTAAAGGGAACCAAGTGTTATAGCGCTATGTGTAAGACATTCAAGGAGCGTTGGCGCTCTGTTAACACAACCACAGGGGCACCAGGATTGAAAATCTCCTAAAAATGTAAAAAAATCCAAAAAATGCAGTCTAGTCTGGCAATCAAGCTGAGTGTGATGGGGTAGGGAGTCAATCAACTCATGAAATCAATCAAAAAGGGGTGAACCAGGTCTGAAAACAATCAAGGGGTAAGACAAGGTCTATGAGGAGAAATCAAAACCAAAAAGTTTCGATTCGAGACTCCCCAGTGGAGTCGCCAGTTTCTGTTGAAGGAAAATCTCCTTGCGGACAGGTAGATCTCCTCTTGAGAGCTAGACTCTTAACTCTTAAGACATAATACGCTTAACGTGGACACTGACTTCATTTCATATCTATACAAACTAGTGCATGAGGAGGAAGGAGAAAAGAAGTACCTTTTACCAGTGTTTGTCCCTGCACGCTCTGAGTTGAGCTCCAATCTTTCGCTCCTCGATGAGCCCTGTAGACAAACAATAGTACAACCACTTCCTACTCTGTTGATATTAGCTTGAAATAGATCTATCTATCATAGACAAGTTCATGTGAGATTAAACACAAAGTAGAAAGAAACAGGCCAAGCGTGTCATATTAATGAGAACAATGACAGAAGTAGCTTACAACCGTAGATGCGAATGCGACAGCTTCGCCAATTCCCCTTTGTCTAACCCTTGCTCAAAACATCCATGACCCAGATGACARCAGCTTCACTGATTACTCTCCTCCAGTTCACTGTGTGTTTCCTATGAGATCATAGGTTTCATGCTTGCAATTCTTCCCCCTTTCCACCATCATAGAGCCTGCTTATATAGGTTCAGAGAGGCCTAACCTCTTGAGGTATCTTTAGGGTAAGTTGAGGAATTCCCTCCTTAGATCAGGGATCTTCTCCTAAGATCATGGTTGAACCAGGAATTCAAATGTAACTGTCTTCCAAACTTGAAATATCTTCCCCTTATTCTCCTCAATAGATCAACAGCTGCCCAGATTAGACAACACTCCCTCAAAATGGGCATCAGGGTGCTATAGCGCTCCCTAGTAGGCTCAAGGGGAGTGCCAATGCTTCAAAGATTTGTAGCGCTCCTTCAGAGGGGTAGTTTGGTGCTATAACGCTCCCTAGCACCTTATAGGGGAGAGCCATCGCTCCTAAGGGTGAGATAGGGGAGCGATCTCCCTTAAAACCTTAGTTTGAAAGCTTCTTTCAGGTGGCAAGAGATACCTGACTTCAGTTAACCATCCCTCTTCCTCCAAATCAGGTGTTTGAGGTATTCTAAGTGTCTCCTTAGTGTCATCATCATGGCAATACGCTTTGTTCGACATTTGCGACACTTGTGAACAACATGCGACACTTGCGACAGTTGTGAACAATGTGCGACACTTGCGACACTTATCAAGGTGAGTAATGTTGATGTGTAACACAAAGAAGAGCCCGACAAGCTTTCAAAAATGGCTAAGCAATCAAACCGGGAGACAGGCGAGGTGGAGGAAGCGAGAGGTGCTAACTCAAGCTGCAGAAGCGACGAGGAAAGCGTCGAGGGTGAACCAGGGGGAGAAATAGATGCTCGGGGCCGAGGAGGATGCCAAGGAGAGCCCCTTCGCGGCCTTCCTCGTTGACATGACATGATTTGAATACAGAAAAGGATTTGGTGTTCCAGGCAAATGTAGAGAGCCTGGAGATGGTCGGGACCTATGAGCACCATGAAAGTCCAAGCATAATAGGTTAGGGCAGCGGAGGGATGTGGGAGTCGATCCTCGAGAGAGGGAGAGGAGCATAAGCAGACGGAGAAGCCATAGAACAATGCGTAATGGAGGTCGGGTGAATCAAAAGTAATGCTTCTACAATCGATGTGAAAGCTAGTTAATGCAGGGTAGAGTCAGCGGTATTCGGCACGAGCTAGTCACATGGCGCTCTGCCTTGCTGGCTCGTCCGCTCTCCCTTTGTGCGCCATGTGGTCTGTAGTAACACCCCATCCGGGGGGTCGAAGCTTTATTTTTAAGCAAAAACCACATGAACAATTTTTCCTTTGGAGGGCAATTTAGTTTCCATGGTTTTTCCCCAGCAGGGCTCTTGAATTTTTAGTACCCATTGTGCAAAAAAGAGATAGCCTTGTTTTGGTGAATAATTCTATCAAGGAATATGAGCCTAGACCATTTGGTCAAGAATATATGAAAGGGTAGTAGAGTGTTGTAATGCACGAGTGTAGTTTTCCCATGCCATGAATTGATCCCCTTCTATTTGTAGTTCGATAGAAGTGGCCCAAAATTGAGTACCTTGAACATAATCCCTGTGATATATTTGGTTTAGGTGGAATAGCCCCTCATGATTTAGTCTAGCAATCAGAGGATCGTGGAGAATATGACTATGTTGGATACCAATCCATGGGTCCCTGCCGATCAACACCTGCGATCCATCTCCAATTTTTCAGCGCAATCCTTGACCAATGATCAAGAAAGCTTAGATGATGGATTTCCAAATAATTGAACCATTCTTGGAGGATTTTGTAGGGGATCAGATCCAATCAGAAATTGAGATTAGACATGTATATTTTCTCCACATGACTCTTTTCCAGAGTCTCGATCCTTGGATCAGATGCCAAGCACACTTGGCAGCTAAGGATCTTGAGAACCAATGGAGATTTTTAATCCCAATCCTCCCATGGCCTTTGGGGAAATAATTATTTTCCAAGATGCAAGAGCAAAAGGTATTTTGTCCTCCTCACTAGCTCATAGAAAAAAAAGGGAGAGTTTCCTTATTTTATCTAGAATTCCAACTGGGATCCATGATAAATATTCCTAGTAGATCGAACTCGGTTCTATCATAGATTTGACTAACACCAATCTGGTAGCTCTAAATAGCCACCTGTTCCACTAGATATGCATACACTTTTCTATTTTGGCCAACAACCAATTCCAGTTTGATTTTTAATACTTGTTTTGTTGTAAGTTGAAGCATAGATATTTGAAGCCTTCCCCAATCGATTCAAGCTAAAGAGACATGAGATTGGATGTAGCCGCATATTCATCATCTTATTAACCCCACTAGAAAATGGAGGATTTTCTCTTGTTAATAACCATTCCAGTTGCCAATCCAAAGGTTTGAAGGATAGATTCCAAGTGTTCCATATGGCACAAATTTCCTTTAGATAAAATCAAGATACCATCAATAAAGAGTAAGATGGATAATGAACAATTTTTGCTGATATTGATTCCTTTGAAAACATTTCTTCTCTTGGCATCATGAATAAGTAAGCTGAGAACTTCGACCACCAGAAGGAAAAGAAGGGGAGAGTGTGGAAATTCCTGTCGTAGACCCCTCTTCACATTAAAGAAAGGTGTGGTAGCTCCATTAATAAGAATAGAAAAATAGGTAGTGCTAATACAATTTAGAACCCATGTGACAAATTCAAGACAAAACCCCAAATGAATAAGAAGTAGTCTGATGGATAACCAACTAAATCTATCAAAGGCCTTAGAGAGGTCCACCTTGTAGAAATTTTTTTTCTGATGGCGGGTCTCGGTAGTGTGGAGGCCTTCCTAGGTTACACCAATAGCTTCATGTATTTGTCTCCCTATGAGAAATCCAAATTGTTTAGGTAATATGTTTTCAAAAAGGATTTCTTTAAGACGGAGGGTAATGATTTTGTAGATTGAGTTACACAAGGAGATAGGTGAAACAAATCAAAGGTGGAGGGATTGCCTGATTTTGGAATGAGGGAAATGAATGTAATGTTGAAAGAGGCAAGGATATGGCCCAAATATATGGAATACTCTATAACTTTTAGGAGATCATCCCCTATAAAATCAAAACATTCTATATAGAACTTAATCGGTAGCCCATCCTGGCTTGGGATTTTCCCTTTTTGGAAGTTATGAAGGACTCTTGACATCTCTTCTTTGGAGACTTCCACTATCAAGTGATCATTTTTTTCCCAACGGATAAATTTGGGGAATAGTGAGGCAACCTGAAGAATGTGATTGATAGTGGCCTTAGAAGACTCCCAGAATAAATATTTGAAGTGGTTTGTTCCTTCAACAATCAAGTCCTTAAAAAAAGTGGCTTGAGAATCGTCTAGTCTAAAAATGGCCCATATGGTATTCACATCTTTCCTGTGATTGGAAAATTGATCCGAAAATCCTTAGATGTAAAAATAACTCTTAAATACACATAAACATCCTACCATATTTGGAATATAAATGATTGTTTGACTATTTGAAAAAACACATGTGAATATGTTTATTTGTCCATAAACTTCATTAATACTTATCAATAACTTGAATAATAATGATATAACACAACATAAAATAAAATAACTCAAATTACATGTATGGATAACATATGTCACTTCATCTTCAAAGTCCCTTTAGATAGTATGATTGTTCTCCATCATCTCAAAATACCAAATTATATTACAATATGGTGCACAAAAATCCAATTTAATGGACTCTTTAATTCCACTACTCAAAACAAGAAAATGAGTTCACCATTGAAATCCTTGTGAAATTCTGAGAAATTTGCCTATAAAGTCGACCAAATTCTGAACAGACTCAATTACACCCTCTTCGGCACGTAAAACAATGTGCTAAGAGCTCATTAATGAAAATTTGGACTAAGACTTTTACAAATGACCTTTGATCACAAAAAAAACTTCAAATTCATTATCCTTTCGAAAAAACCAATCCAACGAGTATAAAGTTGCCTAGGTGTGGACAATATACTTTATGACACTATTTTCCATGCGACACATAAACTTATGCAATCTCAACACACACTTCTATGTAGTCCATACTGTACTGCACCTCGGGATCTCTGCATACCTTGGGATTCATACACATTGGGATGTGTGCAAGTCTTAGGATCTGTGTCCATTAAATAGGCCGTAGACCCTTAACCACCAACCAAAACCATTGGGCAACTTTAAATATTGTTTGTTGGATAGTTGTAACTAACCGGAAGTGGAAGAATATTGGCTAGCAGAAGTTATGTAAGTTTTTGGATATAATATGAGGTCCGAGGTTCAAGCCATACAGACTCCTATATATATGGTATATTGTTTTGTTGGTTATATATATGGTTATAACCATATATACATAGTATATAGTTCGTTACCCCCCCAAAATAAATAAATAAATAAAAATTGTTGCAGTATGGTCATATGAAATAAATTAATAACTAGGGTTTGGGGGCTTAGCCCTCGACCCCTTTTCCCTCCAACGTAAACTTTAATCACTTTTAAATAAATAATACAATATACATGGGTATGAACCACTTGTGTAGTGCATTGTCAATGGAGGCTTTGTTAAGGCTTATGGAGGTCACAGATTCGACCCCCGTTGACTCCATAATTTTTTATAAACACTAACCAATATATGCCAATGGGAGGATGCCATGTGTCAACACATAATTCATTCACCTAGATGTACGCTCTACCCAATCAGCTGTTAACCTGTCATGCCACGTCACCTATACAATCATGTGCTACGTCACCCATACGATCATGTGCCTCATGTCACCTTTGTAGTGGTGACACATGTCACCCCTTTACTTTTTCCCTTTGACTTTACCTGTTGACCAAATTTTGACCAGCCATAACTTTTGCATACGAACTTCGTTTGAGGCAATGTTTGCGCCATTGGAAAGATATCATCGATCTCGACACATTGATGGAATTTTTGAGAGAATTTGGGATGATCTAATTTTGAGCATTTCTGGGTCCTTATGTTCCTATGTGAGTGTTTCATATCTTCTTGGATATCTGTGAGAGTTCTTGGATCCTCCTAGATAATACCTTCCAGCTGAAGAACTTTTGGACCTTCAAAAGTATGGATTATTCAAAATTGAAGTGAGAGTGCTTTGCCTCACTTGTCCAATATCGTCCAACTTCCCTTCTTGGATAATGATCACCTGACTCGCCATAATGATAACGAAGAATGAAACAACAATGTTGACCAAGCTAACCATTCCCTTAAATTCACAAACTCTGCCATTCATTGTTGCAATAGTCAACCATATTCCATTGATTAGTAATAAACTGATCAACAAAAATGAATATACAGATGTGAAAGAGAATGCACCGTCAACACATTTTCCCTTCTTAACAGGAACAATATCAACCGAAGGACTTGTTTTACTTTCAACCGTAGGCTGTAAATCTGAATCCTAGATACTAGCATTAGCTAGCATGTGCTCTGTAATGACAATTGTCAAATTAATCTTCATCTGATGAGCTCTCACAATGAACTCAATCCCATCCTTAAAAAGATGATACTTGTTTTGTCCCCTGTAGAAAATGGCCTTCCTGTCATACAAGTATGGACTTCCAAAAACCACCCCACAAACGTCAAGTGGAACCATGTCTAACTCTACCTCATCAATGAAACTGGATGTGATCACAAACTATAACTTGCATTGCTTGGTTACCTGTACATGATCATTATCACAAATCCAACCCAAAAAATACGGTCTCGGGTGAGGCCTATTTTCCAATCCCAAATTCTGAACAACTTCCTCTGAAATATGATTCACTTGTGATCCACTATCAACAAGTGTATCGATCTTAGTGTGCTTTGAGATAAATCGTAAATGAAACAGATAATTTCTTTGCCTTCCATCAGGGATTACTTTAGACTTTGCAGAAGAAGTATGTGAAATGAAACTTGCAATAGTAGATTTTCCTTTGATTCCCATAGTTGTAACCGTAGTTTCATCCTCTGAATCTGATCCAAGGTCTTGAAATATGGTCATGGTCTTGTTTTTACCCTTCCTAGGCTCAACCCACTTCGGTTTCAATTCTGGATGCAACTTCCAACAATGCTTCTCATAGTGTCCTTTCTTCTCACGGAGAGAACATGTAGGATTATTCTCTTCATTCTTCTTCATTGTAGTTGTCTTCTTACTCTTATATTTTCCCTTCGATTTCTCCTCGAATTCATGTGGTTTCTGTGACACATCCTCAATAACATGTTTTCATTTTTTGGCTTCAAGATGAGTAGCTTGTACTGATACTTTGTCAATATTAGTAGGATTAAACATCAAAATAGTATGGCGAAGATATGAGTGCATACCACCAATATAATTTAGAAGAGTCTTAGGAGCATGTAATGGAATTCCCAAAGATAATGCCTCCCCCCTGAATTCCTATGTATAAGCTTGAACATTTTTCCCTTTTCCTTGTCCTAGATATTGCCAAGAAATCATTGATGTTTGCATATAAGCTAATGGATAAAATTTCTTTCTTAATGCAACAACAAATTCAATCCATGAAAAAATGATTTTACCATGTTGAATAAGATCAACTTGCGTCTGACTCTCCCACCATATCAAAGTTGTTCCACTCAGGCGAAAAGTAGCCAACTGTATCCTTGAAGTATCCTGTATGATTTTTTGTACCCTGCAATACACTTCAATTTGTTTGACCCAATTATCCAACTTCTCTGCATTCAAATCTCCATCATAAATAAGCAAATCAAACTTTACATCTAACTTTAACAAAGGCAGATCATGAGAATGAGAACACTTTTTAGAACTCTTTTTCCTTTTATGATAAGAATGTTTACTTCCATTGGAAGAAGAAGATGATGATGATGATGATGATGGGGATGAAGGAGACCCTCGAGGTTCTTCACCTTCTCCTCCTCCTTCAACTTTTACCATTATTTCAATTGGACCACCTTCATTTTGATGAGGATTTGCTCTTCGTCTTTCTAGGTCTTCCCACAATTCCTTAACCATATTTTTCATTTCAAGGAACATCCTTCGAAACTCCTTATTATCCTCAGAAAGAACATCTTCATGCTCCATTTCTTTCCTTCGAAATACACATTCAATCTCATGATTAAAAACTTCAAGTTTGCCTTCACCTCTCTTGGATTTGGACCTTGTAAGCATTCACTTGCAATTAAACATCAAAACTGTCTCTGATACCAACTTGATCCGAAAATACTTAGACGTAAAAATAACTCTTAAATACACATATACATCCGACCAGATTCATAATATAAATGATCGCTTGACTATTTCCAAAAACACATTTGAATATGCTTACTTTCCCATAAACTTCATTAATACTAATGAATAACTTGAAGAATAATGAGATAACTCAATAGAAAATAAAAGAACTCAAATTACATATATGGATGACATATGTCACTTCATCTTCAAAGTTTTTTAGATAGTATGATTGTTCTCCATCATCTCAAAATACCAAATTATTTTACAATATGATGCACAAAAATCCAATTTAATGGACTCTCTTTAATTCCACTACTCAAAACAAGAAAATAAGTTCACCATTGAAATCCTTGTGAAATTCTAAGAAATTTGACTATAAAGTCGACTAAATTTTGAACAAGCTCAATTACACCCTCTTCGGCATGTAAAACAATGCGCTAAGAGCTCATTAATGACAATTTGGACTAAGAATTTTACAAATGAACTTTGATCACAAAACAGACTTCAAATTCATGATCCCTACAGAAAAAAAATTCAACGAATATAAACTTGCCTAGGTGTGGACAATATACTTTATGGCACACTTTTCCATGCAACACATAAACTTATGCAATCTCGGTACACACTTCTATGTGGTTCGTATTATACCATACCTCACGATATGTGCATACTTTGGGATCTGTGCACATTAGGATGTGTGCAAGTCTTGATATTCACGCCCATTAAATAGGCCACAGACCCTTAACCACCATCTGAAACCATTGGGAAACTTTAATTATTAATTGTTGGATAGTTGTAACTAATCAGAAGTGGCATAATATTTGTGAGCGGAAGTTATGTAAGTCGTTGGATATAATAGGAGGTCAAGGGTTCAAGTCGTATGCAATAACTCAGTAACCAGGGGCTCGAGGCTTAGCCCTCATCTCCTTTTCCCTCCAAACTAAACTTTAATCACATTTAAATAAATATTACAATATACATGGGTATAAACCACTTGTGTAGTGCATTGCCAATGGAGGCTTTGTTAAGGCTTATGGAGGTCATAGGTTTGACCCCCATTGAATCCATAATTTTTGATACACACTAACCAATATAGGCCAATGAGAGGTTTCCACATAATTTTTTATAAACACTAACCAATATAGGCCAAGGGGAGGTTTCCATGTGGCAACCTCTCATTGGCTATCCCTTGCCACGTTTAACACATAATTCATCCACCTGGATGTATGCTCTTCCCAATCAGCTGTCAACCTGTCATGCCATGTCACCTGTATGGTCATGTGCCACATGTCACCCTTGTAGTAGTGACATGTGTCACCCCTTGTGTAACATTCCCCGACCATCAACCCTATGGTCGAGCCAACATTACTACGCGGAATAACAATCTCATACTTAATTCTATATATAAGACATGCATTTAAGCAAATGAAACACATTTAAACTCAGAGTAACCATAATAATTACTGCTATTATAAATAATCAATGGCTTTAACATTAATTCGTATGCACAATAGAATACCTGATAAATATAAATACACAAACATGCATAAAAGTAATTAAAACATCATCTGATACTTATCTTTGAAATGGTGGTAATTCCACCAACCAGGTGCAGGCCTTCCATGAACCTCCCAGCCTTAGACCACATTGCTCATCAAGCTCAGCAGTGGGTCACCCCCGAGATGGGACTAAGATCCACCCCCAAGGCAAGGAATCCTAGGCTAGGCTGAGGTTACAGGGAAAACACACAGTCACAAGGAAGGAATTTTCTCCCAGGAACCACTCATACTCACTGCCATGAACTCTCCTTCCCCACATGCATGTTCCACCCTAGGAGTATACACCTTCTCTGTCACCTAGACAGTCCTTCGACTGCTAACCTCCCTTTCCTTGGGTTTCAGCAACAGACCGGACCAGAAGTCTCTGAGCTTTGTGGCTGCTACAGGGTTCCTTCCAGGAGTTCTCTCCTTCCTCTATGCACTCTCTCACCTGGAGAGAGTCGCTCATAGGAAAAGTAACCTGTTCTTCCAACTTCAATCACCTCTCTCACCTGGAGAGAGTGTTGTACAAATTGGCCAACAAGCCACACGCAGTCCAGCACTGCATGACCACAACAGCCAATGGGGAAAACAAACACGGGCTTTCCAAACAGGCTCAACAATGATAGGATGGTCTCACGGTTATGGCTTTGGGACAAAGACTCCACACACAGGCTCGATCTGCTCAGGTAGAGGATGCATCGGCTTTTCCAGAAATCAACACAGGTTATCCCCCCAAATCAACACACAGACTTCGCCCCCCGGTTTCAGAATGGCATGAGGTCTCTTGCAGGGGTCGGACGAGACGTACAGTTCAGAAGATGCACATGGCTCTTCCAGAGGTCGGATGGGTTCACGCCCAGGTAGTCGAGGGTCGAATGGTGGAGGAACCCCCAACATGGCTGATCTCAGACACTTTATTTGCATGCACCTGGGTTGACACTTGTCATCCATACAACTGCGTGAATTCCATCCATTTGGAAGTTACTTGTCCTTCCAAAAGAACTTAGGATAAAGCATATTATTCACATTCTTTTTGGAATAATATTAAAATATTATTTCCAAGGCTTAAGCCCTTAGGCTTAGCCCCTAGGCTCAACACTTAGCCCCTCTTCCCACCTTCCAGCCCCTAATCCCTTGCCCACTATGTGGAAGCTTAGCCCCCCATCACTCATTCATCATGGCTGGTCTGCACGCGGCGGTGTTTATATTTTTATTAATAATGTGCATAGATACATGTACAAAATCAGGCTCTTGGCCTTCAACACTTAAGTTCTCTGGCCTAATAATCACATAAGCCCACCAACTTATATTAACTTGGCTCACCAGCCTATAAAAAAAACATAATTACAATTCATTTCATAAACATGATTTACAATGGGGCTTGGCCTTGGGGACATTACAATCCCCCTCCCCTTATTTCTGCACTATCCTCAGTGCAACTTTACACTGTCTCTGCAAGATTTTCAAAATTTTCAAAAAGATGCGGGTACTCTGCCCACATAACATCTTCATGCTCCCATGTCGCGTCCTCAGGACCGTACCAGGTCCACTGGACCTTTACAAGCCCTATAGCTCGATTCCAGAGCTGTTTGTTTTTCCTGTCCAATATGCGCACAGGATTCACTTGCAGGACACCTTCTGGTTCCACCTGAACCACATTCCAGTCAATAACATGATTAACATCAGGTATATATTTCTTAAGAAATGAAACATGAAACACATTATGTACAGTCATAGATGCAGGTAATGCAAGCTTATATGCAACTGGCCCAATCCTTTCTAGGATTTCAAACGACCCACAAAATCTTGCTGCCAACTTGGCGCAACTTCCCAGCTTCAGGGAACTCCTGTTAGTTTTCACTTTCAGGAAAAAATGATCACCCACTTTGAATTCTCGGTGGGTTCTACTCTTATCAGCATAACTTTTCTGCCTGTCCTGGGCATTTTTTAAATTCTGTTTAATTTTTATCATTTGGTCCTCCATCTCCTTGAGCAACTCTGGCCCAACTACTACTTTGTCAACTGGATTATCCCAGCGCACTGGAGTGTTGCGCTTTCTTCCATAAAGTGCTTCAAATGGGCTCATCTTCAACGATGCATGATACCCATTATTGTAGGCGAATTCTACCAAATGCAGGTAGTCTTCCCATCTTGATGGTTTGTCCATCACATACATTCTCAGCATGTCTTTTATTACTCTATTCACCCTCTCTGTCTGTCCATTAGACTCGGGATGATATGTTGTACTAAAATTCAGATTCGTTCCGAATCCTTTGAACAATGATTTCCAAAAATTCGAGGTGAATTTTGGGTCCCTATCAGACACAATAGTTTTAGGAATTCCGTGCAAGCGTGCCACTTCTTTTAAGAAGATGTCAACAACATTTGTTGCCTTGTGAGTGGTTTTCAGTGGAATAAAATGGGCATCTTTTTTAAGCTTGTCCACCACAACCATGATCGAATCATGTTGCTTGCTTGTTCTGGGAAATCCTGTAATAAAATCCATGGTCACCACTTCCCATTTCCACTCAGGAATGGGCAAAGGATGCAACAACCATGTTGGGTGCCTATGCTCAGCCTTAACTTTCTGGCACTCCATACATTTGGTGATGTATTCAATGATCTCTCTCTTCATACCCGGCCAAAAGTAATGGATTTTGACTGCTGCCACAGTCTTCTGATATCCAGGGTGTCCAACATACGTCATGTTATGCATTTCTTTTAGCATCGCAAGTTTCAATTCCTGGACATTGGATATCTACACTCTGTCTTTATACAAGAGTAATCCATCAGCTTCCAAGGTGTAACTTTACTTTTTCTGTGGTCTCTCACGCTGTTATAGCTTTTCTACTAAGTCTCTGTATTGCAAATCAACATTTGTAGCTTCCAAAATTCTACCCTTGATATCAGTCCTGTACATGCTAATGGCTGTAGCATGTAATTCATGCACTTTTCTGTTGAGTGCATCA